>BEXV01000233.1:30479-43021 GCA_003118195.1 Hemicentrotus pulcherrimus | reverse complement strand
GGGTTACCCTGATGATTGTGAATATTTCGATGAGTGTTTTAGTGAAGAATGTTTTTCGCCCATCATAATTATATAACGGCAAACAAGCACTCATCTCCTTCTTTTCATTTCCGATCTCCCTCTAGCTGTGTATTTATCTTTCCTGTGTGAAGAGTCTTAAGGGAAATAGAAGACTCATCATCCTGGAATTGATTTCATTTCTGTCGCTCTCGGGGTTGCTCAGGCTGTCGACATCGACAGACTTTTCGACTGACAGACAATCTTTTCATTGTCTTCAGGATTTGTTTAGAGTGGTGCTAGTTTCTTTTAGAGCCTTCAGTGACAATACGATTGATAGATATGGGTATAAAGCGTAACCACGTCACATCCTCGATAAGAATCTAATTTCCATCCATTTGAAGATTGTCACTTTGTAGAGTGGTGCTTTGATATGAACTACTTGGACATTCAAGGACGAAAAGGTGATTAACACCACAAACAACTAGTTTTTACAAAGCTTTGGTGACTGTAAATACATGGATAGATACAGTTGTATGTACAGCCAATGCCTACAAGTTTAATACCGAATGTTACATCTATGATAAAATATTCAATATCGGTCGACTCCATGGGACACTTTCATTTGAGGTGGTACTACTTTTTTATAAATACAAAACTCTTATAACAATGAATTGATATAAATGTGCATGTGCTTGTGCTTGTATGAGATTGTACAAATCGTCGAACAAAACGTACTGAAAAAAATGGGCACAGAATTTCTGTACGACTAATATTACTGGATGCCATACACAGACTTCCGTCAACAAATTGATCGTAAAAACAGTTGTCTTTTAAGTTTAACGAGGTGTAGTATAATTTGATCCTTTTATAAAATAAATTGCCAGCTCGTCTGAATTTTGGCATTCAGTAATTTCATATCATGCTTGGAAAAAACAATGATTTCACAGAATTTGGTAAGAAAAAAAGATCCTGAATTCTGACTAATTTTTGTTTCACCTAACCCCATTTTGAAAAAAAAAATGAAGGTCGTCTGTAATGCCTGTTCATTCGTTCAAAAATGGAGATTAAAGCCTTGACAGCCGCTCATGAAAACATCATATTTTCCCGTAACTTAACGTGCTGCACGGCAAACTTATTAAGACACAGTAACAACCACTATATTATGAAAGGTATAAATTAAAGCTTGAGTTGACTTAAGTTCCAGGAGAGCAAAGGAGAGTGAAGGACCATAGAACCACAGTCCGAAGGATCGGTACTCCAAGAGACCGATCGAGACCCCCTCAGAACCCCCCGAGACCGAAGTCTGACGGAACTAAATGAGACCCATGCGAAAACAACCATGACACTACAGACGCACCATACCCATGATACTGGAAACCCTCGGGACCAAACGAGGCCCACGAGACCCATACACACGACCCCCACGAGCCCT
The DNA here is from genome assembly GCA_003118195.1 of Hemicentrotus pulcherrimus. Lineage (NCBI taxonomy): Eukaryota > Metazoa > Echinodermata > Echinoidea > Camarodonta > Strongylocentrotidae > Hemicentrotus > Hemicentrotus pulcherrimus. The sequence continues at coordinate 41,589 of BEXV01000233.1, read as the reverse complement.
TGTAAGTTCCACGAGATTGGAGACACAATGTATGACCCAAAATACCCGCGAGACTGAAGGCCCGCAAGACAGAGGGGGAGGGGGGCACCAAAGACTAGAAATTTACGGGACTGACGACGAACAAGAATAAGACAAAACAAGCTAAAGAGATCGAAGGTCCAAGAGACGAACAGTTCACGAGACCTAAGACTAAGACGTGAATAAAAACAAGTTGAATTTGGGACCAGAGGCCGACGAGACAAAACGATCAGTTTGTTTTTCATTGTATTTCAGTGCCGTGGACTACAATCTTTGGGGTCATCTGACAAAGTAAATGCCGGTCTAGGAAATAACAACAACAAATACTCTCCTTTTCTTAATCTTCAGCATAAATTTGAAACTTCAAAATCAACATCACAGAATTTGTCCAATTAACTTGGTAAGATCTGGATCATTGGACAACTAGTACAACAGTGCGCTCACACTCCAGCTGCCCAACCCCTTGCTACTTCACTATGTTTACATTGTGAATATCTTATGTATAAAACAGAAACTCACGTAACCGTTGTACTTCGGCTCATATTTTTGTTTCTAGAAAACTAACCCGGAAGTCAGCTGCCCGATTGTCTCTAGAGATCTTCTGTCTAATAATTTGATGAAAAATACATGTGTTCAAACTATGCACGAGGAATAAGTCTCATACTAAGCGAGACAAACAATACGTGATATGACACAGAGAGGTGTTGGTAAACGCAATAAAATGATATGGAACGACTGGAAAGGTGGTCCAAAGTCTATACTGTGCAGCGAGATAAGCAGGAAAACCATTACCCAGTGGATTCGTTCTCAAGAATGAAATTCATGAAATGATAAATTTTATTTGTTTGACAAACTAATAGATAATGCATGTATATCTCATTTTAAGAATAATTCATTGCAATCTTCCCCTAACCCAAAGAACTGATATTCCCAAATTCCTTGGATTTTCAACTTTCAAGCATGAATGATAATACTTTGTTTTTAATAGAGGAAGTCATAGAGATGTACATGTAAGTAAACTGATTATTGGCCTTAGTGATCATAATATGTAAATCGAAAGATTGATTTATTGCTGGAAAGACGAAGAAAATGCAACAAAAAATATACGAAGTAATCGCTCTGTTTTGGTTCTCACCATAATTCAATACTCGCTAAATACTTTTGATTCGTACAGTGTTGAAGCTTTGTTGAGAAAATAAATACGACAGTTCTCATCATTTGAAGAAAAAACTCATTTACTACAATTGTCAATCTCTGACAGCATGATTTTATATTATTTCTACACTGATAAAGGATGTTTATCATCATAATCTCATTCTCATTTTGCGGCATCTAGCTTGTACCTGCATCGCTTTCTTTCTACGCAACAATGACATGTGTCTTTTGAATTCAATTTGTTTTCCAACTCTATTTTTGTACTTGTATGTTTATTCAATAATTAAGGTACCATGTCGTTGAGCTCTAGACTCACTGGCTAATTGTTTTTCGGTCTTTTCTTACCTGGAAGCAAAGGTATCTTGTACTCAGTCATGTCAATGGGAATTTTAAAACATGGCTCTTTTTGTTGTTTAGGATTCTATGTAATACATGAAAATGATATTTGCTTTGTAAACATCGGATTTAAACTGCTTATTACTAACTAGAGCCTGTAAACCCAATGTATACAATGTACATTATATAATCCAATATACTGGTAATCAAGAGCGTTAATTGACTAATAAACCAATTTATGTTCGATTCTATTAGGCCATTAACAAAAATATAAATGTTAAGCGTCCGCGTCCTTTATGGGGCCGCCTCCCATTTTTTTTTTTTTTTTTTTTGGGGGGGGGGGGGTTGAAATTTTGAAATTAATTAAATTTTATATTTAATTTTTTGCTTATTTTGATTTTTTAATTTTTTTTTAAAAAAAGTAAAAGAAAAGAAAAACACTGCTAAAATGGCTCTATTTTTGATTTTAAAAAATAGCTCGACTGTCAGGGAAAATGTACTGAGTTGCCATTTTTAACGGTCATTATGAATGAAAGAAAGAAAAAAAAAAGGACCTCCTACTTCCCCTATCTTTCAAAAAAGTAGGACGCTAAACATTTTTGATATATTTATTTGGCCTTATTAATCATTTTGCAATAAGCCAGGAGTTAAACATCCATTACATACTCTTTTAACTTCATAATGCTATTTTATGTTAGAATATACGTATAATTACGTATATGTCAAAAAGTAATTAAGTTGCTTAAAGTTAGATGCACAAAAAATGGCTCCATTTTTAGTATATAGGCATACAAGGTCAAAGAGTTAAGAATAAAAATAATGTGATTTTAAAGAAAAATCCTAACAACGAACGTGTGATGACTTGTATTCAGTATTGTTCAAGAAATCACCTCTGAAAACCTGAGGGGCTTCGGCAGAACCGAAATTCAATCATTGCTCTAACAGGTCTGATACCCGAGTTACACCGACGAGACCGACTCCAAACCGTCAACAAACGAAAGGGGATAAACATATCGCCCCATTATTATTTCTAAGGTTCTCAGTTGGATTAGGCCTGTTCCTATCAGACCGAAGTTTCAAAATAACCCGCTATTTTCAGACTCGGGATTGACTCGGGATATTTCCCCGGAGCTCGAAATTGCATCCTCATCAGACCGATATGCTCATCACAAATTAGCTCGGACGGGCGCAAATAAGCCCGCATTCCCTAATAGCGGGCTATTTTGGCAACAAGATCAAGGTTTCTCGGGATATTTTCTCGACTAAATAGCACGTTTATTGCAACTGCGGGCTGATATAGACACAAATTAACTTGCTAATTTGAGAACGGGCTAGTCAAAATATCGGATTATTTTGCAACTTCGGTCACCCAACCTTCTGGTCTGACGAAGACGGGGTCGGTTCGTCGGTGTGACTGGAGCATGACCACGATGCGGTCTGAAACAATTCCAGGAGCGTGTTCCAATTACATTATTATCCTCGGTAATCTATCCTCAAGTAAGGGGCTGTATGATACCAGGGTTCACCTCCCTGATGATACAGCCCCGTAATACTTTCCTCGTTCTTTACAAAAAAATGGAATCAGAGAGAAATCGTCTCTTCGTCGCCTGTGATGATGAGATTAGAGTGGTGTGACCCTGTAAGAATCGTCGGGATCAGCTTTTAATACCAGACAGGTGATATGGGAATGAGATAGGGTTCAGGGGCGTTGCTAGAACATTGCGAGGAGGATGATGCAAAATCGAATTTGCCGACAGTTTTGCCATCAATTTTTTTTTAAAGAAGAAAAGGAGAGAGATTTTTAAACTTGCCGACAAGGATATGTGTTAACTTCATTTGCCAATAGCAACTACTGATCTGCTAATAAAATGATGACAAAGACAACAACCCAGTGCATTTTCAATAGTGTGCCGCCCTTGCAAACATTACAATGACAATTAATTTACATTAACGGTACGGGGGTGATGTCATGTCTGTAATCCGAACATGATTTCTGAAGGCAATGCAAGTTGGTTTAGAAAAAACCTTTAAATTAATTTTTGAAAATGTCTGAATATATTTGATAGAAATCTTGGATGGGGGGTGTAATCCCGCACCCGCCTACCCCTATGAGCAACGCCCTGGGTAGGAATCATGGATACAGAGAGGGAGATGGAGAAAGCGAAGAGGAACTCAGATGTTAGGTAGATAAGAAAGAGGGATGTAATATAATAAAGGATACATTTCTCCACTCGGAATTGGACAGAAACTGATCTGGATTTTGGAATCATATTACACTTTTTTTGTTAAAAGATGATTTAATCAGTTTTATATAACGCAATGTATCTCAGCCTATATAGAGTATTACATAAACTCAAGTTAACAGTTATAAGTACTTTCGTGATATGCATATGGATAAATTACTATAATTAATATCATCTTATACTCGTGAGTTGCGATATAGACTTACCAGATATATTTTCTCATTAAATTTCACAATATTTTATGTAAAAATCAACAAACTATCTTCCCTAATTCTGCTCGTCGTATAAAATTAGTAATATATTATGAAACTGTGATACATTTATATTTGTTTATTTTTTGTAAAATAAATCAAATATTTACCGAGAGGCAGGATTTACAGACGAAAAGAATGGGAGAGAGAGAGAGAGAGATACAGAGATAGAGACAGAGATATAGAGATAGAAAGAGAGAGAGAAAAACAGACAGACAGACACAGAGAATTAGCTGGGTGGGTGGAGGGGCTGGTGGTCGTGGTTTGAGAATTGGGTTCTCGACTAGAATACTGAGATTCAAAAAGAGATACTCTGTTGTCACAAAAGTACAACAAATTTTATTTAATCAAAGCGCCCATATGAAGGAAATAAAAATCTCAGAGATGTCACTCAGAAAGTAATATTTCTTATGATTTGTAAGAAATTCTGATTACACGACAGGGGCTATCAATGAAGCACTGAGTTATCTCATCAAACATCATGGTGTGTTATCTTCACTTCTAAGTGCGTTGGGTAACTACATCCCGTAACTAAGGGAACCATGTCAGGCATATTTGCCATCCGAAGCTTTAAATGACCGAGTTGAATGTTAGATACACGTATAAGATTCTAAAACATGCAGTCATGGAACTTCAATGATCTTTGAAGCTCCTTGACCCGATGTAACTTAGATCTGAAAATGGAGCATTTATCGATGTTTAAAGCCAGGTACTCGTGTGACCCATTTGACAAGAGAAAATTATCGACTAACTATTGACCAAAAGGGAACTTATACTCCCACTCCCATTTTTATTTCTACTTTATTGCTATAACAACAGGTAACTGTAGAAGAAGTAGTAGCAGTAGAAGTAGTAATCGTAGTAGTAATAGTAGTATCAGTATTAGTAGTAGTAGTAGTAGTAGTAGTAGCAGTGGTAGTAGCAGTGGTACTATCATAAGTAATAGCAGTCGTGGTACTGAGTAGTTGAAGTAGTAGTAGTAGACGTAGTAGTAGAAGTAATTGTAGTAGTATTATACGTAGTAGTGGTAGTAGCAGTAGTTGTTGTTACTGGTGTTGTTGCTGTTGTTGCTCCTGTTGTCGCTGTTACAAGATACGGAGGAGAAGGAGTATTACTAGTGAATTATATTAAAAAAACACAGATTTTGTAGTACAAGAAATATAGAAAAATGATGAATATAAACTCCAATTTAATTTCCGGGGGTAAGCTTTTCTTAAAATTACTTTTGAAATCATACACCTTGATTTAGGGGTAAAAGGTTGACATTAAGTCTATTGTTCATGGAAATTGATGAAAATATGCTCCAGGCATTTCTCTTTGAAGGGCTTTACTTAATCAATACCAAGGTAATCTGTTCTTCCTCTGCATTTCTGGACGATGGATGTAGGTGCTCTCATTCTCCTCTTTCCAAAAATACCTATTTTCCAGCAGTCTGCTACACCCACTTCTTCCCATTTTCAAGAAAAAGAAGACTGAATTACACCTGCTCATTCTGCACAGAATCGAGATAATTGATTGCGTCCCACGAGTGAAATGCATCGTTTAGAGTCTTTTGTTTAAAAATAACGTTTAGTTCTGGTCATGCGATTGCATTGTGAAAGAATCGATCAGAAAAAGTATCATGTAGCATAAGACTTGGTGTGTACTGCAAGGTTCTGGAATGATCAAAATGATAAGAAATTTGGCCCAATCTTGGTAAAGTAACAAGCACTGCACACAGAAAGATGTATACCTGTACATGTAACATGGGACTACACAAACACTGTGACATAAAATGAGGTCATCATTTTTAAGCTGTTACATGTCATATTTAGAATATGAAGGCATTTGAAGAGCCATATTTTTTTCAGGGATCATTTTTTCTCTGATGCTCTTCAACTTGCATAATATGAATGAAAACACCTCTCTCAAGACTGACCCAACCTTCTCTATAAGGATGCATCGGAAGATAACAAAAAAGAGGAATATAAAGCTGAGGAAGGAAGAACAAGCCGAGGGGTGGGACATAATACCTTATGGGACAGTATGTCAGACAACAAGTGAGATAGGACAGAGAGGGGAAGACAGAAGGAGATAGATATACACTGCGAGGTGAAGAGACATAGGCTTGAGAAGAGAGATAGACAGAGATGGATAGACAGAGATAAAGGAGGAGAAGAGATTGGCAGAGAGCTGGAGAGACAAAGTGGAGAGAAAGATAGACAGAGACGGATAGACAGAAAAAGAGGGGGCTAGAGAGAGGTATAGACGGAGAGAGAAATATATTTATAATATACAGAGAGCGGAAAACAGAAGGAGATATACAGAGAGATGGAGAGACAGATAGGAGAGAAGAGAGAACGACAGAGAGGGGGGGATAAGAGAAAGGCAGAGAGAGAGAGAGAGAGAGGGGGAGAGAAAGAAAGACAGAGAGCGAAAGAGAAGAAGACGAAATCAGATATGATCCGTGCATACTAAAACAAGAATATTTTTTTCCTTTTAGTGAGGGCAATGTACTCGCGAGATAGAGAGGGAGAAGGGGGAATTAAATCAGAAGACGATGAAGGAGAAGAAGACGATAATAATATTATTAAGATAAAAAATGAAGAGAACGACAACGTAGAAAGGCTACTGAGAAAGAGCAAAGAGGGGAAACGAGCACAACAAATTAAAACAATTATCGCACAGGCGAGATACCGAATAAATAAATTAAATGCGGTGACGGAGCACATCGAAGAAATATCAAATTTACTTGATTATCGGGATACGGAAAATTATTTTCATGTGACAAACAACATTTGACGTATACACGGTTCTTATCCTTGTCACATTCAATCATTTAGAGTATATTCTTTGTCTTGTAAGTATAATCATCATTTGATATTAGATGTCGAGAGCAATACTTGAGATGGAATCTCCATTACCGTATATATTTGGATAATTTAACGGTAAATGCCAAACGAATTGTCCTCACTTGCTAGCTTCTTGGAGGGGAACATAATTGTGATTGCGACGAAGTGAACATGATTGAATGTTAAAACAGGACTTCCAAATTAAAAATACAAAAAATACAAAAACCAACAACAACAACAATAACAAATTTTATTCTACTTGATACAGATAATAAATTTGGAGCAACGGAAAATAGAACGGAATAAGAAGTTGCCATCATATAAGATTTCTGACAATGTATCCGTTATTTGAAAAAAGTAACTGGCCTAATAAAGCAATCTGAATAGTCGATCTTGGGAGCTGTTTTGATCCGCAAATTGAACAAAAATTTGCTTTAATAAAGGGGCGTTTACACATACAGAGAAATAAGGTTAGATTTAAAAATCGATTTTTGCATTGGGTTCCAAAAATTGTTTTGCGCGACTGTGGACAGAATAATTTCACTAATCTTCGCGATTTGCATCGCGATCCCATTTGCAGTAAGTCTTGCAATTGCTCAGAATGATCGCGATAGTTTACAGGGCGCTGTGTGTGTGAATGGTATACATAATCAAAAATCGATTTAATCCCAGGATTCCAAGCGCGCATACATCGTCGAGATTCACGCACGACGCACAGTTCGGACGAGCGAATATTCTCCCTGTTTTCGAATTGTCGCCCAAAAAATACAAAAATCAATCTTTGCAGTGCGATCCCATTCGCACTAAATTGACATGTGTGAACGGTCGGGAAAACAATATCGATCTTTGCATCGCGATCCAAATCGCACCAAGTGTTATGTGAGAACAAGCCTAATAATGTCGGGGTAATGTACTGTAATTTAATCCCAACGCAGTTGAATGTCTTTGTATCTTCCCTCATATACCATTCTGCATTTAAAATCTAATTATTTTTCGTACCAAACATTCAATAACAATATCGTCGGATCCGTGACATAGTCATTTCTGATTAAAACTGAAACTCAAAACTACCCTAACATTTTATATGTAGGGTCTATATCCAACCGGATCAAGATTGAGATACTGAAATCAATCACAATTTCTTAAAAAATCGAACACGCGATCATCGCAGGTTTGTAATTGACCCGGGGTAATTGATTTGAAAACTGGACTGTTGACTTTCACAACTTGAATATTATCTGTTGAGCTACTTTTTTGTGTAACTTACATATTCATTATTTGTTGCGCCTGGATCGAAAATTTCGGATATGTGCGCATCAAAAATTAATATATGTTATTACTATGGAGCTGGATTAGAACTATTGCTGATCTGTAGACGGGGTTCCCTGACAGACACTATCACTCTTTTACAAAGGTTCCATGAACCATTCGTTAGGAATAAGACATCCCAAAATGCATGCATCTAAAATTTGAGAGAACGCCAAGAAACAAGCAACGGAAAACAAAACAAGGTAACAATGTAGTTGACCCATATTATCTTCTTTCTGCACATTACCTCAGTTACACTGCCAAACCGACTCTAAACCGATTCCAAAAACCAAAAGATACTTTGCTATTTATTCCCCAGTCAAACCGCCAAACTGACTTTACATTGACCATGTTGACGGCTAACTAACGGTCCCGGTCATTCTGAGTAATGTTTGTTCGGTCTGCTGTCAGTCTGATATTGGCCTCGTTGGTACGAATGAAGTAGTGCACCTAGCATTCTATTCACACCAACGTGACCGACACCAGACCGACACCAGACCGAGCAATTATTCCATCACCTGTCCTGTTACCAGTTTGGCGGTGTGACTTTGATATTCACCGGCACACCGCCAGACCAACTCCAAATCGACCGATTTTTGTCCGTAGCTAGGGGGCAGTGTAATTCTCTGTTCGGTCTGTAGTCGGGTTTTCGTTGGTCTAGTGGTGTGACTGAGGTAATAGATGTAATTCATTTTTTTTTTTCGTTCTGGGGGGCGTTTCAAAAAGAAAATATTTGTCACAGTGACAAATATTTTCAATGACAAAAACATAACTGTCATCAATGTCACTTTGTCATTGATGACAGAATTCCGTTTCACAAAACGAATGACAATTGTCAGTGGAAAAAATTATTTATGACGTCGCTAACGAGCCTAATGACAAATTTCATTGTCTGCACGTCTCCGAGAAAAAGTTGCAACTAGAGCAAGAATGGCCGTAAGATACATCTATTTCATTAAAAAAAAAATTATTTCAAATTACCTCAAAAGTGTGAATGATGAGTTATTTTCTTTGTGAAACACCCCCTGGTGTTGGTTTGGTGTTGGTTTGGTATTGGTCTGGTGTCGGTCTTTTTAGTGTGACGGGTGCTACACGCCCACATCTCTCTCTCTCTCTCTCTCTCTCTCTCTCTCTTTAGAGCCGAGTGGAAATCAATGCTCGTCTTTCATCAAGCAGTGACCCTCTTAAAGTGCAATCCCGATAAATATCGCCGTCACTACATGAAATTCATCTCTTACCAATAGCACTACATTGTCTACGTGGACAACCATCTCAAGGACGATCATGTACGCCGTGTCTCCTTCAAGAGCGGATTTTCAAGGCAGACACGGTTCGTATTTCATTATTGATTGGAACATTCTGCTTGAATTCCCGCGAGGAGATCGGAAAACAGACTTAAACGCGTAGAATCAGAAAATTTAAAATAATCATGTGCAGTTGTTCATTCCAGCTACATGTGATATATTGATGTATGTATACACACAATGTTATGGCTAGGAGGTGAAACAGACGGGAGGAGAGGTGCATTGGCACATAAACCGCTTGCGCTTAGGGTGCGTCAAATGGTACGGATCTATGCCTGTATCACACGAGGTATCATATTGAAAGCGGTATTACCTGCCAAGCTAAAAGAATCAATGCACTGTTTATTTTGGATTCATTTTGGTTGCGGAATCACTCTAACATGTTGCGTCACTGGACTGCGCCAGTCGCCGACGCAGTCGCTGACGCAGTTCTACGTCAAGCAAACGACGCCTCTTTGGTAAAGGACATGAGAGGTGGAAAGGTAGAAGAAGGGGCATGTGGGTACGTGAATTGCTTGCGTCTGGTATGCGTCAAATGTATACGGCATGTCTTAGATCGTGTTGATGGAATAAAAACTATAATGTAATGTGCACTAAATCGGACCGGAGAATTTTGCAACAGTACAGGATAATATGTGCTTTAACAGTACTGCCATTGACCGCATTAGGGTTGGACTAATCGGTACGAGAGAAAAAAAAGTAATTGTCGAGATCAGTGTAGGGAAACGAGGAAAAGGTATTTTGTTCCCACTCAATGATTGAAATGAAATACCAGACGTCATTCAAGATTAAGCAAAAGATTCATTGTCCGATTGCTGAGGTTAAATTCGTATTTTTAAAACACACTACGTCCTCCCATGAACGCAAAAGACTCAACAAATAAAATAGTAGAACAAAGAAACAAAATTGAAAATGTCCCGTTGGTAATGTTCGTGAACGATTTGAATCCAGGAATAAACAATCTTTCAGAGTTTTTTTTTAGACGTGTGAAATCGTAATAATAAGATATAGAAATGTATGTATTAACATTAGTTGTTTGTCACGACTTTATCTCAGTCATTTAAATCATTAATCAATCAATCTATCTTCGTTGCTCACTTGCTATTCCATTTTTCAAGTAAAAAATCTGACGTCTATTAATCAGACAAGCCTAGTCCCCTTACATTCTGCTGGTCTGTGAATGAACATATATCGATGTCTCCATGCATACATTATTTACAGTACCCGTGTATTGCCGTTTGTGCATAATAATTACATTGAATCCGTCTCGGTAAAGTATTTGATTTCATTTATCTCACCTTCAGCAGTCGGTAAATTCTTCGAAAATATTCTCACGATATCAGGACGGGAGATTAACCATTCATAGTAGATTGAAGGCTGTGGCCTGTATGTTTACGGAAATAAAAATAAACCATTATAACAAATCATTTGATATATTTCGTATTACACAGGTTAAATACACAACTCTATACGTAATGAAGTCTCAAAATGTTTATGTTATGTGAAATAAAATAAAAACATTAAAAGCGATTTAAACCAATGGAAGTTAATTTAGAAGCTGTTTATGTTTACGATTTATATAATTGTTTCTACTGATTAGAATAATAACTCATTGTTATAATTTCAATTATAACATTAAATTCTTTATATTTTTATGATAATCA
>BEXV01000233.1:10690-29780 GCA_003118195.1 Hemicentrotus pulcherrimus | reverse complement strand
CTACTACTACTATTACAACTTATAATAACACTACTTCTGCTACTTTACTATAGCACTTACCTTTTAACCATCTACACATATAACGTTATCTCAATACGATGTTGCGGCAATAACAAATACATCAATACCTTTACTGTTTTCAATGCAAATACAACAGGCCTAAACAGTGACATTGAAACAAAAGTTATAGTATCTTGTCTTGCACATGAATCGCACTTTTACGAGTTGTCATAGAAGACAGTCCTAACCTGAACCCCCTCATCATAGTACACATGTTACATACCACGATGTTCATTAAACTTCAAGGTTGGTTATGTTGAGGTAAAGTACATGTAGTAGTGCAACTCCAATTTGAAGTTTCCGCATACAGGAAGTGTATTGTAGTAAATGGATAAAACACAATGTTCTGATGGCTTATGTTATAGGGTCACTCTAACAGGAATTGAGATATGGTAAAACTAGACAAATTTTAATATGGCAAAGTTTAGTCTTTAAATAAGTCTTTGTTGAATGGAAATATGAGAAACATGAAATTAATGATTATGCTGGAAATCAATATTTATCATAATCAGTAGAAGTATGTTTGTTTTTAAATACGGGAGTTTTCTGTAAGCGTATTTGATAATTGCCCTATTTTCAGACGTATTTGAGAAGAATGCATGAAATGTTACATTCGATTGATCAATATTATTGATGTGTGTGGTGATCGGGGCGTGAGCGTCTTGAAAAATAGTATCGATATTAAGGGGAGATCAGCCGGGAGGGGACCCCCTTTCCCTTCTCCATTTATCTTTCTCTCTTTATATTTTCTTTTCTTTCTTTTTTAAAACATAAGATGGGACACTCGCACTCTTGGCTACGCCGCTGTTTTAAGTAAAACATTCTGCATGCTTCATTTTTTAATTCGTCGTTGAATTACCCTGGAGGGGCTCATAGTACAGCGTCCATGATTGAAAGAACCTACCCCATTCCTTATCTTATTTTGGTTATATCAGCTTGGTTGCCATGGTTACTTGTGAAGGTGACCAATGAACATCTACTGTTTTATCGATTACTGGTTTTCCGAGAGAAAAGCTCACCTTCCCTTCTAAAAAACTTTTATGAATCCATTTCCTGACTAGCCAATACCAATTACTGGTTTTTCGAGAGAATAGCTCACCTTCCCTTCTAAAAAACTTTTATGAATCCATTTCCTGACTAGCCAATACCAAAACAACACACGTAAGACTATGGAAATATAACATCAACGAGTCAGAGTGCCCCAGTTATTGACTCTCTGTAAATGGCCGTTTTCTTATAGCTGTATTGTTAACACCATTGAAAGCTATTATAATTTGCCTATATAATGTTTCAAAACCTACAAGCATAAGTCTTGTCAACAGGATGTCGCAAAGCTACCGAAGGCGAAAAGATCCACTCAAATGACAAAACTAGATCCTGAGAGATTGTGTTCAATGATTATCAAAATATTCAGCAACATTGCATGAGACCATGTTTATTTTATACGGAAATAAATAAGCCCTGAAAATAAACCTTTTGTTTAATAAATCCGCCTTTTAACCGGATAAAGGCGCCATTTAACTGCTGTAAATCATCAATAGCAAACTGAGCGAAATAGATCAGTGAAAGCTTGTAGGAAATCTGACAAAGAATAAAGGAGCTATGAATCTTTAAAAGTAGCAATTTATCAAACAGAAATTGGCAGTTCTGACATACCTTTTATTGAAGCGCCTCTCCTTTGAACTCAAAAATTCATAAATTCCATTTTTATGGGTTTGTGAAGAAAAAAAAAAGGATGTGCCCTACAATGTCATGAGGGTCAAAGGTAAATTGGAAAAAAACATTTTTCGAACAATGAAAAATTTGTGAAATTGTTAAAGGTAGAGAAGAACAGACCTGAAAGTTTATTTTCGATGTCAAATTGAATCCATTCGAGAAGGAAAAAAAAAAACAGAACCTAAAAAGAACCCTTTTTTTTTATCTGTTCATAGTCAGAAAGTTATTTTGATACTCGAAGGTAAAACAAATAGCGTTACACACGGAGCAAATTATATCGTTAAGCCGAAGAAGATTTGGATTTCGAGCAATAAATTAACAATGAATTTGAGCTAAATTAAATTATGAAATTACTATGTATTAGTTCCTTGTTATTATCGCAATTAGTTATACTGCACAACAATTCCGCTTTTCTTTCAACGAAACAAAGCAGTGTAACAAACGGAAAATTATGTCCTTGCGCCGAAGGAGATACGGCTTTTACAACGAAAAAAAAAAACTACGCAATTCCATTCCTTTAGTCAATAATGATTTTTCAAAAAATAAACTTGATTACATTGATTATCGACACACGATCCTGTGCTCTTTGAGGCAATTGATACAAATTAATCAAAGGAAAGATAAGATATTCATCAACAAATTACCACGTCTGCGAGGCTTTTCACCGTACTTAATCAGCATCTTGACCGCGAGAGTTGAGCGAGCCTTGGGGAATATGAAAATAGTGCTGGTCAGCCACAAGTGCAAGGCTGCTCTCTCCCTATTGCACAATCCTGGTGCAATATTTCAAAAAGACGCATTTGATATCTTGATCGTCAGAAGCTGAAGGATTTAATGTCGCGAGCAGGGATGATTCTTGAGTTTGACATTATTGTTATACCCGTTGCACACGAGGTGTAATTTTGATTGCGTTATTGCCTATCACTATGAAGCTTATGAAGGCAATTAAAGAATGCGCCAGTGATTAAAAGCATTGAATTTCTTTGTACGACTTGCATTTAATGTTTGTATAATACTGATCGCTTCTAATGTCGCCTGAAAGGGCGCTCCAAACGCTAATAAATGCAGTTTTACGTAAGCAAAATGACGCCTCGGAATTAATACAGCATTCTCTTTCTCATCTGCAAAAATATAAAAATACAAGGCACGAGTATTCACCGACACGTTCAATAGTATGCCCCTTTCCCATCAGAGTTTATCGGCCCAAAGGTTTTATCATTATGAGAGGATGAATAATGATTTTGTATGATTTCCCGGAGCGACGGCCCGGAGCGACATAACAGCGGAGGGATTTGATGAGTATTCTATCGAGCAACAAGTCCCTGCTCTGCATCTCGTTGATGCGAATTCGACGATAAAACCTACTCTAGAAGGGCGTTAACTCTTTGCTGAAGTAGGTGAGTTAACGCCTTTCTAGCTCTAAACAGACGCTGTAATCTGGTAGCAGGGGGTTTCCCGAGGGCCAGATAGAAAACCAATAACTAATAGCAAAACGCCTTTCTGGCTCTCATGGGAAGATGGGAGTGTTTTATATTGACATAAATTCCCATCTGATGAGATCATTATTGCTTTCAAAGCCAGAGGATGCTTTTTAAACGTAATCCTCCAAAACAAAAAAAAAACATCTCCTCGCTCGACGCCATTTTTGGTTTCACTGATAATGACCTTGCCGACGTAAGACATGTTACTTAAAAGCTCATCGTTTTAAATCCCGCGACAGGTGATGTTTCATCCCCATTAATCTCTTCAGTAATGATTCCGGGGGAGTGAAAACAATATTAACTACCTTCAGGTCATGACAATGACCTTGTGTCTGCTTTATTAAGGAATTATTTCCGAGAAGCTTGCAAGGGTTTTCCTCGTCAAGCAACCTTTTGTAACAAACTGTATCTGTGTCAAGTCTGGCTCCTGGCCTAATAGAGGCCCGTTAGCCCATGGATCAATATAGTATGCCCATTTGGTCTTTAATGTTTATGAAACCGACCGTGGGTGGGGTAGGCTTAGCCTAGAGTATTTCGGATAGCGTCGCTTAAGGCGGTGTTACAAACAGAAGTAAACAAATTTGAAGAATATTCTCCTTTTTATGTTAGAGGAAAGTATGTTATTAAAATGTGATAAGAACTTGCATTTGAACTTGAATTTGAAAAAATAATAGTTAGTTATGGTTGCGGAGTTATCTCTTTGAACCAAACACAGAGACAGCACTCTTTGTGCAGAAATTAATAAACGACTTGTTGAATTTGAATATTGAAAAATGTATTCATTAATTTTATAATGGTCAATTATTGTTACACATTTTGTTCAAATTTAAACTTATTACCTAAGCAAAACATTTTCTTTCGTAACAGTGGCGAAAGGGAGGGGGAGGGTGACATGAACCCCAAACCAAATGAATATCGATATGTCCATTCCTACTTTGTTTTCTTCCGCTATGCTACTAAACAAAATGAACATGGACATGACCTCTGTAAAACGCGTTTCCTTCGACGCCTGTGGCAAAATAGTTGTTTAAACGGACCTACACGGAATACATCAAATTTCTACAAAACCAAGGAGATTTTGTTTTGTTTTCATCTTCACTAAATCAAAGAGTCTTTGACTGGATTGATAAACATGTGAACGATGGTGAAGGTCAACCACGGTGAAGCGTTTGGGGTTAATATCGACTAACTTGAATGTCCGATTTATGGATACACAATTTCAAGTGACGTAGCTGAGGGGCACCCGTCGCATGGCAGAGATGGAAAGAAAAGGAACAGAGATGTATAGTGCGAGGGCGTGTGTGTGGGTATGTGTGTGAGGGTGGGGGAGGGAGAAAGAAATATATGAGGGGAACGGAGTAGACACAGTGACACCCCCCCCCGTCGCATGGCAGAGATGGAAAGAAAAGGAACAGAGATGTATAGTGCGAGGGCGTGTGTGTGGGTATGTGTGTGGGGGTGGGGGAGGGAGAAAGATGGAGAGGGGCAGAGATGAGTAGGCAGAGTTGTAATGGATGTATAAATCATTGAGCGGCGTAATGCAGGCGAGAGAGTGCATGGAGAAAATGATAAAGCCGTCACGCTTGGCGGCGGACGCACATATTTTTCAATACTTGATATTTACATGATTTTCTAATGGCCCCAGGTCTCCGCATTGCAAAGAATACGCGATTTCACCGGCGTCAGTGAACCGGCAAAAGGTGGGCTGGGTGAGCAAAACCTTTGCGGTAAAGCCCGGGGAAATGAAAATGTATGAAGCGTCAACAATGGTCTTTAGAGGCAAACAATTATCATGTTTTTTTGTCATCGGGAGAATGCGACAAGATACAAGAGTGATCATCACCATCAAAGAAACTCGTGGCATATAATTATTTCCGAGAAGAAAAAGAAGGGGAGCCGATCTAAAGCATTTGTGATGAGATCATGGCAGCGAGGTTGAAAGAACGATAGTCATTAGTTTTTTTATCGGGGTGCATTTCAGCCGATGAATATTTAATGATCGCTAGATGAGGGAAGGACTATGGCGGTGTTTCAACCCTTTGGCAGGTGTCGAAGTCGGCCGGGAGCCACTATATAGGGACCACTCGTTACACTGCTATCAAGAAAACAGAAGCTACAAGTGTCTTTCATGTTCTTTAAAAGTATGCAATCTGTTTCTCGAATTCTATCCTTTTTTATTGGGAATCAAACGATTTACTCGAAAGGGATTAGGAAATAAAGAAATCGAAAGAAATTCTTCAAAAAATATTCACATAATATGATGTGCTGGAAACGTATTTTACCGCTGTCTCTTCCAACTACAAAAAAAAATCCAATGTAATGTCTTGAAAAGGTGGTGACATGGAAATAAAATACTCGAAATGGTTATATTGCTTTATTATAGACATTTCTTGGATGTGTAGATTTTTTACTTTGGGCCAATAAACTAAATAATTTTGTTTTGCACTTCTATAACTTTATCAAGATGAGTTTAATGTATCGATTTCTGTAGGAACGGATGTCAGAAACATAGATCGTAAGTGGGTAGGATCATTCAATCTAAACGTCAGTTAGTTATTGCATGTCCTCACTTGCATAGCTCTTTTCCCATTATATGCATTGGTGCTGGATTCATCGTGTAACTATCAAACTAAAAACCCATAACTGTAGTCCAATGCGTGTCTTTTCGCGCTGCAGATAAAAAGAACATTCACATGATTTACGCCTCATTTGACGCAACAATTTACTAATGACATGTGATTAGAAAATGATCCAGGGAAATGACCCCAATCACCATTAGTTCCATTTAGCGTTCGAGCTTCATAAGGTACGCGATATTGATGAACGCATGGCATTAATTTCCCACGATCTTATAATAATGTGGCGGCACATCGACCCGGCTATTAGTGCAACATTTTTTGGCGTTTTTTCTATTGTTTTGGGTTTGTTTTCGAAATCCAGCTTTGTGAACACCCGCTGTTCTTAGAAGAGTCCATCGACATATGAACACGAATATTATTCTGAGACTAATAATACTAATAGTCGCCAAAAGTATTACAACAGAATGCATCACAAATTTATAAAAAAAAGACCCCCAAAAATGATTTTAGTGCAAAATGGTCCTCATTGCTCATTCATGGATTTCGCTAACTCTTTCGAGTCATCATTTCACATTTTGTGTTTTGGCCTTATAACTTTAGATTTAGAGCTATAAGTTCATACCAGATGCATGCTAATGAGAAAAGACAAAATTTACTGTACATACTACGTCCTTTCTTTTACCATATTGCGGTTCATCCCAGGAAATGGAGGGGGAAACAAATCCTTAAAATTGGCAACACGTTGAGAGATTTAAAATTCGTTTTTTTTAAGTTTTTTTTTTAATAGTTTTTTGTTGTTGTTGTTGTTGTAATAATTTGTTCACATTATTTAATCTTTTAGCCAAAAAGAAGTAGGCCTAAACCTATGTAAATTGTTTTACATATATGTGTTAATAACATTTTGACATGAAGTTATTATAATTATNCATAACTGGTCTTTAACTTTAACGTAATCGAATGGCGCCCCGTGTTTAACAAGCATACTGATAATGATCAAGAAAATGTTAAATTTCTTTAGTGACAATGACTCGTAAGTAAATGTTGACCCTGTTTTCGATGTTTCTCCATGTGTTTTTGTAATGACTCCCTTTCAGCAAAATCGAAAAAATGTCTTGTAACAAGTGAAAACAAACAAACAACGATACATGATGATAGAAAATGTCTTCTTTCATTTATCGATTTCCAATAAATGTATAACACTTTGCTTTGGGGGTGTGTCAAATGGACCATTTCTCGCTTCGATCTGTTCAAGAGCGTCGACACGCTCAAATATCAAGAAAGATATAAAAGAAAGCGTGAGAGAAAGTTAGAAAGAGAGAACAAAATAAAGGGGTGGAAGAGAGAAGGGAGAAGATAAAGAGAAAGTGAGGCATTGATTAGAACATAGAAGCATAGGGTTCATACTTTTACAAGTCATGCTGTAAAAATGGGGGCGGGGAGGTGATTGGTCTATATCACTTGACTGAGAGTATGAAATACGATATATAAAGAAAGAAATTTGAGGGAAGTTAATGTCACTGACCACCAAGCTTTGTAGTTTGATAGATTACTCTTCCCCACGTCTGCCTTCTTCTGCAATCTCATTCTCTTCTTTTCCAGAAAATTAACTCGTGCAATTTTGCCAAATATTGATGGCCTAGAGACCATATTACACCGTCGTTCAAATAACAAAAAATGAAAAAGGGTAAAATAAAACTCTTTCCAGGTATTTGACCGTATTTTCCGTTCTCGCTTCCTTCTTCGGTTCTAAACAAAGCGAAGCATTCGTCAATTTGACATTGTTTTGTATGAAAGATTTGCTTACGTTAGGCAATCTTAAAACAAGGTTAATTCCATGCATACGGGTTAGTGAGATGGTGAAACCCTCTTTCTCACTCTAGACTGAAAGCTAGTATAAGTCTTCGATGATACTCACTAGCTTTCATGACTAGACATTTAGTTAACAATTTATGAAGTTCATTACATTAGCCCTCCTTAGGCGCGCTTTCTTTTGTTTCCCGTCAAATACGTGTGCTGATGTCGCAAGAATCTAATCTAATCTAACCGTTCTTTACACTGTAATTCACAAAAAAAAAAAAATCACACTGTACTTTACTGAAAGTGTATTTCACATTCTATTTCCCAAAAAGAGAAGTAAAGATGTTTTGGAAGTGAGACCGTATTTTGCAAGTTTAAGCTATTGGGAAATGTCTTTTAGTCTGTTACTTCAAATTGTGTGCACGTTGGACAATGTTTAACAGCAGGTGTAATTATTTCTTTACCTCATTGGCTCGTCGTTGCAGCTCTTACGCCTTTCTCGACATCCACTCGCTTACATGATTGATAGACTATCCACCAGAAGTGTTGAAGTTTGTCAAAGTGAAGTCATCACGTTTACCATTTTCTGGAAAGTAATTTTTCCATTCTCGCCAAATTTACCGTGCTCCCAATTAGCAATCTCCTAAAAGCATTCTATTAAGTATTTGGGAAAAGCCGTTCGAGGATTTGGCCTTTTTGTTGTTGTCTTACCCAACGTTGAATAGTCTTACACTTAAAGCCCATGTGCAGTATATGTTAATGAAATTGAACAACAACAACATCTTCATGAGGTGTTGAGAAGACGACCCTAACAGGAAATATAACTCAGACCGTTTGTAAAAGATGTTGTCCGACTGCTAGAAACTTTCCTAGAAATTCTGTAGACAAAAACCGATGTGAATCACTTATGGAAAGGTAACAGTACGCCGAATTTAGAGTGTTGAAGAGCAGATTTATTTAAGTTGTGTCTATGATGTGCGCGAGTAAACACTAATTAACTTTCCATTAGAAAATTAAATCTCTTACAGGAAACGGGAAAGAATGATTCTGATGCCGTTTTCATTTTCTTTTCTTTTCTAATACACCCACTTTTGGCTTCAAAAATATTCGGCAGCTATACGAACAACAACAACAACAACAACCACAGAGTTATTTATACATATCGATGGCTTCCATTCAACCATGTTCAATCTTCATGTTTTATTCATCTCTAGTTCTAAATTTAACATGAGATAAAACCATTATCCATGCGACATGCAAGAAAGAATCGTGATGTGCACTGTTGATTGCTGATTGTATAGGATTTAATGCAGAGTAAAGGTACTGTTTCGTAAATTAATTATAATGACTTTTTTATCCCAACATTTCTCTTTTAATCTGCAAACTTAAAGATCTCTTGGACTCAAACCCGAGCATTTAAGCTTGTATCATGCAGTGGAGCTGAGGAAAGAGTAGTGACATGAAGAGGAAAAAACACGAACGTTTTATAAATGAAGAGTTTAAGTTTCTCAGTATTAAAGTATGCTATTTGAGGAAATAGGATTATGAATTAAAGATGTAATCTACATTATACCAGACTATGTATAATGCAAGATGCAATCACATCCTAAGACACACTCCTCACGTTAACAACAAGTAGTACCTTTAAAGTTACCATTTACATTTTTGAGTGAAACTAACAGACAAAAGTTGAATTAGATCTTCCTTAACTACTCAAAAAGCAAAACGTTAAGGTAAATATTTCATATTTCATCATAAACTTACTATTCCAATCCGTTATTTCAACAGGTTCCTATCAATTACATACTTATAAAGTTCACGGGCAAACATTTTTGCGAATGTAATGGACTTTAATTATACCAGTATTGTACGATAATGACTTTGTAAATTGCATATACGGAGTGTGGAAACAAAAACATCAAAATAAATAGGGTCAATTCAAATACATGTAGTAGCTTTAAGAAGTAATACGTGTTATGAAGAGGCCCATATGCAATGTAATTTAGAATTAGCTTTTTGTGAACATGGGGGAGCAGCATTGAGTGCATTGATTTATGAGGACTGGCAGCTTGGATAAACAGAATAAATTGCCAAAACATCATTTATTCATGACTCTGGGATAGTATCGGATACATCTGAATAAACAACGAATTCGTGAGCGGGAGAGGCAAAATTAATCTGACAAAAAAGAAATTGTCCTGTTTTACAAGAAAGGAAAAATGATAAAGAAGAAAGAGTAATAAAGAAGAAACAATTATAAGTAGATGGACGATGGACAACCTGACACACATTCAAACAGAAAGAGGGGGAGAGAGAGAGCGAGAGAGAGAGAGATAGAGATAGAGAGAGGAGAGAGAGCGAGAGAGAGAGAGAGAGAGAGAGGGGAAAGAGAGAGAGGAAAGAGAGAGAGAGAGGAAAGAGAGAGAGAGAGAAAGAGAGAGAGAGAGAATAATAATGTTTAAGCGCGTGCGTGTGTGTTTCGGGAGTTTGAGAAATATGAGATAGACTAATAAAGGGAGGAGGGGATGGATATACATATAGCTGTTAAAGGGATTTCTAACTTAGAATAATTGGGGGAAAATACTTCTCATACACCGAATAATATTTCAGAAATTATACAGCGCGATAGTAAATATTCCCCGACGATTTCCATTTCAAGCGGCACCTGGTTTTCTAGGGCTGGCGCGTAAATGTTGATGAAAAATAAGTCAACGTCCTACAGTTTAATGAGCGGACTGCGTGAGGTGTGGGTTACTAAATTACTAAAATTCGAATGCCAAGTAATTACCAAGAGTGTGTGAGCAGCGTATCATTTCACTTGGCACGCATGAAATATAAAAATGTAGGGAAACATAAATGCAAGGATACAATGACGGAATCCTCTCTCAATTTATTATCATCAATAGCTCTTCAAGTCGTTGTTTTTGTTTTCTTCAAATCAAAGGCCTCTTCTCCACAGGTACAGAATGCTACAAAGTTAGCGAGCTATTTAAGAAAGTATTCATGATTGTTATTACCGCACGTGTGTGCTGAATTTACTTTAATATCTCACTTTGGAAGTAATAAATTACGAGAATGCTATTTCTTTACATTAACCTATGCTGATTATGGAATTGATTTATACAATATTTCAAGGAATATTCTGTGTGTTACTACTCCTAGCACTATTACCTATGGGAGAAAGATTTCTTTCGCATTCTGTTCATTTATCGAGAAGTCTTCTGGGGGGGGGGGGGGGGGAACTGATCATAGAATTAAACAAACCACGATCAATCGAGACGAGACAATGATTTATTATCGCTATTCCATAAACCTACTGCAGGACAAAATTCATTCGGGGGGGGGGGGGGGAACTGATCATAGAATTAAACAAACCACGATCAATCGAGACGAGACAATGATTTATTATCGCTATTCCATAAACCTACAGCAGGACAAAATTCATTCATGTTTTATCACAATATAAATTACTTTTAAATGTAAACAAACAGGTTGTAAAGAATACTGAAATGCCTTTATCGCCGTGCCCATTGATGTATATGGCAGTGTAGAAGCCCTGAATGAATTTCTCAAGTTTCATTAATTTTCAAAAATCAATATTAACAAGAAATTGAATACTTTAATCGGTTGAATTCCCCCACCGTCTCTCTGTTTCTGTCTTTCTGTCCCATCCCTCTCACTGGGATAATTATATTATAAACAAATGAGGGGTGAAAATATTGATTATTTAGTAATATAACGTATAAGCAATACATTCTTGTAATTGTATTTTGACACCTTTGGGGGAACAACACTTCCTTGGAATTAGGCCTAGCTTTTATCAGGAAATTATCATCAAAATTAATTTATTTTTTAGTGGATATTTCAATTTACATCAAGGACTTCAGTTATGGGGAAAATTTGATATTAGTATAAACATTTCCCTGAAATTATCAATAGATATGAATACAAAATATGTAGGCAGATGTCGCTGGACATGACTCAAATTAGAGAGATATATATTGCTTTTATGAAGGCAAGTACGGAACTACCTACGTCATGCCCGTAATGGCGAATAAAGATATTTATAAACGTGTTGTTCCCCTAAACTCTAAAATGATTGTGAGAGAACAATATTTCATTTGTATTACCCCTTCAATTTGTCGTGCATTACGTCACGATCCTGTCTCACATTGCCCATCTCATTTTTTTTAAATGTATTTATTCTTCTTTGCTTTTCCTGCCTTTTATTTTTTCCATTCATTTTCTCCGAAAAAAATCCAACTTATATGTTTCATGCTTGAATGTGTGTTTTTTATTTACTCTTGTCTGTGTTGCGAGTTTGATAGATGATGTTAATATCAAGAGCAATATATTAATGACTCTCTTCACGTCACTAAAGATTACGTTGGGTTTATGAACATAAATTTGTTTTGGACTTGACTTTGAAATTGAGGAAGTTTGTTAATTTATTAACTGAAATCAAACATCGCTTTTCATTATTGTCATGCACATACTTTTTTGGTTAATCTTATTCTTATAATGATATTATCTTGCTCACACACATACACACAATGCACGCACATAATCTCTCTCTCTCTCTCTCTCTCTCTCTCTAACACACGTATACATCCACCCCGACAAACACACATAACTCCCTTCCTATCTCTCTCTGTCTGTCTCTCTCTATCACATCTCTCTAATTCTGAAAATAAGTGCGTCTTCAACAAAACTGAGGTTATTCCATAGCTTTGGAGCGGTGCATCTAAAAGCACAATCTCCAAGAGCTATATTATTACACTTTTTTCTCAATAGTTTTAGTGGGATGCTATTCTTTACATATACCCACACAGACAACACACACTCATCGTCTTTACTAAAGAAGTCGTACATTAAATTTTGTGGATGCAACAAGTGCAATGAAACGACTGGCAGTTGAGTTAATTCAACATGACACCCTGCCCTACCCATTAAGTTCATTTTATTTTCCCGCTGTACTATTTCGATACATTTTTTGTTCAGCCCGTCTACAGGATAAGGAAATATCAAAGAAACGAACGAATTAATTCGACATCATTTGGTAACCTTTTCCTAACCTTCATGACCAATCTCCTGCGAATACAAGTGCATTATCGAGAAACATGGGAATACAAAAAGCATGCAAGCAAAACAACAAACAAAAGAATTGCATAAGCGCAAATCTTTCCTGACTATACAAATGTTTTCACAATCATGAAGCAATTTCTCGTTCAGTGAAAAACTGTTACTCTCAAGGATGTAATTTATTGTATTCTGGATTTCCTTATATATATAAAGTAGCAAAATCATAATGATGTATTTTCATTATCAAAAAACAAACACTAATTGTATTTGATATTTTGCGTGTCAGCATGTACAGGGACCTCTTCATGGAGCTGTTTCAGGGAGCTTTTTCCAGGGAACTTTTTCAAAGTGCTGTTTCAGAGAGATTTTTCAAGGAGCTTTGTCAGGGAGCTGTTTCAGGGAGCTATTTCAGAAATTGAATGGTTCTCCCTCTACTATATAGACTTTGTCAAGTTTAACTTTGAATTTTACATAAAAGTAAAGGAAATAAAGTGACATATCTATGGTGTTTAACATGTGTTTACGATATTTTGTTAGTGAATGTGATATTCTAACAATGTAGATTGTTTCCACATACAAATGTGAAAACAGCCGCATCCGGTTAGAATAAGCAAATTGATGAAGAATGGAATACACTTCTGAGGCACGTCTTAATGAGAATTCCGGCATCTTTAGGTATCTCTCTTATTAAATAGGGGAATACCCAGTTCAAAATGATGTCATCATTCTTGTAAATTGACCAGACATTGCATCCCATTCAAATACAAATTAGGACCATAATTAAATTTGAAAATCGAGGTGACGCACAGTCAGCGGTGCCATGTTTGGTCGGGAAAAATACTGTACCGTACTTAAACAAGTTCAAGTTGATTGAGTGTGATGGTTTTTAACTTCAGTGAATCTCTGCACACTTTTGAAGAGTTTTCGTAGAAATTTGGCAATGTTTCCTTGTGATCTGATGCCTCGAAGGAGTTTCGGAAATTCCGGTAAAGAAGGTAATTTTTTTCTGCATGTGGGTTTCTTAAGCATTCTATTCGCAATTACTTGTTGCATACATTCTCAAGTCTCAACCATGACTTTATTCGTGATCTCAGAGTGATTAGTCTTAGCATATTATTTGGAATTTGTCTAGTCAATAGGCCTTTAGGGAATCGAAATATGATAATGTACACAATCTTACTGAAATATAGTTGGATATCCAACATATTCTAGCTAAAAATCACATTGACCACACAAATCAATGTGAATCACATAATATGGACATTTTACAGTACGCCGAATTACTCTAAGAGTGTTGGAAAACTGAAGTATTTAAGTTGTGGACCTAGCATTATCTTACCATATCATTTCAAAATAAAATAATTGGTTTTAATGTATATAGTCTGATCAATCTGAATATAACTTCAAGTATTTAATGTTTAATTGCTTCAATGAATTCGGAAGAGCAATATTGGCGGAGCATACGGGTAAGGTGGGAGGGGCGACCCTTCCCCCTCCCTTTAACATATTCATGCTTAGTCTGAGGTACTGCATACACATAATGCATTTGGTGGATACAATTTGAGACATACTCACTGTAGCTGCCACAAATATAAAACCCCGACTACTCTCATGAAACGTCTGATCAACATAATGCGTCTCATTTGATCAGTTGGGAGCTGATAGGACGGAAGATAATGAACTTCAATGAATCTCAGCTTGATATTGATCACTTTCCGAAATATTAAGGGAAATTTCCTCTTAAAACAACCAACATATCCAAAGAGACAGAAACACGACTGTAATAACATCCAAGAATCCATATTTCCGAAAATTATGAAAGTTCTGGTAATGTAGTTTGTGAATCGTTAGATTAATTTGAACATGCCTTTTGGCCTAATTAAGGCGTGGGAGTTACGATTGATTGTTGAAATGTTCCTCAACTGCATTGATGGGNGGGTTGGTCTTCTTCAAGCCCGCCTTCGGTGAAAAACACCTCAATCTTTCTTTTAAACCCTAGTTAGTTTATCCTGTTATGTTCGTGAAAAGATTGATTGGACGGTTATCAGGGGAGACGTGCCAATTTAAACATGAGTCAGCTGACACTTGCTCATCTGGACAGACTCCAGCTAGATAAATCAACTTCATAACTCGCATCGATACTTCTCCAGTCTACTGTTAACGAATTTTCTTCGAACTTTGGAGAAGTGTGAATGGTTAAGAAATATATCCGGTGTCTTAACAAATACTTTCTTCACCTTTGATAACTTGTATGATTACTCAGTCTTCCACATGCTTTCATCTTGATTGATATCGAGTCAGTCTGAATTGACAGATTTCAAATCAGTTTTTCCTTCACCATCTTCTCCCCCTGTCGCTTCACTTTTCATTTGTTTCAAATCCTTTCTCACTTGTTTTTTTAAATATATTTTTAACTAGCTAATTCGATATTTTGACATTTTGTGACCGTATTTAAAAATAATGTGAAATGCTCTGTGTAAAATTTTGTTTAAACAATCACTGAAAGTTTTTTGACGAAAGGACCAATATCTCTAGGCGAATTATTAAGACGTATAATGTCGATGTTAAATGAAAATGTTGTTAGAATTCATGTGTTGTTGCTTGACGAGCATCAGTTACACTTACATCGTTTTTTCCCTCAATTAACTATAACAGATAAGTGAGCAATAAATTCAACAGATAACATCAACAAACGTTACATTTAACAAGAAAAAGCCTAAATCGCAAATATTATTACCCCTTTGGCCTAATGCCAAAGTACAGTGCAAGTAGCCATGCATCATAATAACAACTCCAGGTTCATGCTGTAATATGCAGCCCATATTTATTGGAATACCGTTGGCGGTTACATGCTTAATAAAAGGCTCATCAAACGAAAAGGAATAATGATAAATGCCTAACACATTTTAAAAATAATAGTAAGGTGAATTATAAATATTTTTCTACAGATTCTTGCCCAAATGAGTTATCTTCAAACTTACCGTTTAAAATCACACAAGTGCAATGATTTTCGACCTCCAGATTGAATCAAATCTTCCTTTACTCGTGTCCTGTTCAACTGGGATTGAATGAAGTCTGAAATTTCACCAATGTTCGGCCTTCATATGTATTTCCCTCAAGGGGATGTCACTGCAAAATAGATGGGTTATAATCTTCAAGATTGTCAGTACGTCACGAACAAATGATCTATATACCAACTCTTTGGAGTAAGCGCCGTTGAGGCCTTAGGCGCAATTCTGATTTCATCTAGCCCGAACCCCGGGGGGCTCGATATTCCATAAGCCGACCCGAAGCTAGATGTACAACTTTTGGTTTTCGAAGAACGCTTCTTAGTCAAACATCCATTGGGAACCGAAACGAGAAGGCAATGCAATGAAATCTGTTGACAGTATTCTCTCTATCTTCAAAACAGATTTTTCTACCAAACTTGTGACGTAAAAGTTTGAAAAACGCTTTGAATGATTGCTTTTCCACTCTGTGTTGTTCATAAATTCTCGTCGGAAAGCGAGTTGCGGAAAGTGTACCGATCCCATTCGCTGCAAACGTTGATGTGAATATGTATGGTAGCACGCGTCACGTCAGAGACAGGTTGTGATCTTTGGTTTGGCAAAAGTTTTTTTCCTGTCTTATGGGACATGCGCAGTAGCTTAACTTACAGCTGTATAAAATGGGCAAACAGACAATTACAATCGCATAAATTCGCTCTTCTTTTTGTTTATACTGATTATGGTTGCAATCGTACAATGATATGATCCTTTTTTTTCTTTGTTTATTCCCCATCATTATTTTATGTAAAATCAGAAAAGGCGATGTAATTCTATTCAATAGAAAAAATGATGTCATCATTCTTGTAAATTGACCAGACATTGCATCCCATTCAAATACAAATTAGGACCATAATTAAATTTGAAAATCGAGGTGACGCACAGTCAGCGGTGCCATGTTTGGTCGGGAAAAATACTGTACCGTACTTAAACAAGTTCAAGTTGATTGAGTGTGATGGTTTTTAACTTCAGTGAATCTCTGCACACTTTTGAAGAGTTTTCGTAGAAATTTGGCAATGTTTCCTTGTGATCTGATGCCTCGAAGGAGTTTCGGAAATTCCGGTAAAGAAGGTAATTTTTTTCTGCATGTGGGTTTCTTAAGCATTCTATTCGCAATTACTTGTTGCATACATTCTCAAGTCTCAACCATGACTTTATTCGTGATCTCAGAGTGATTAGTCTTAGCATATTATTTGGAATTTGTCTAGTCAATAGGCCTTTAGGGAATCGAAATATGATAATGTACACAATCTTACTGAAATATAGTTGGATATCCAACATATTCTAGCTAAAAATCACATTGACCACACAAATCAATGTGAATCACATAATATGGACATTTTACAGTACGCCGAATTACTCTAAGAGTGTTGGAAAACTGAAGTATTTAAGTTGTGGACCTAGCATTATCTTACCATATCATTTCAAAATAAAATAATTGGTTTTAATGTATATAGTCTGATCAATCTGAATATAACTTCAAGTATTTAATGTTTAATTGCTTCAATGAATTCGGAAGAGCAATATTGGCGGAGCATACGGGTAAGGTGGGAGGGGCGACCCTTCCCCCTCCCTTTAACATATTCATGCTTAGTCTGAGGTACTGCATACACATAATGCATTTGGTGGATACAATTTGAGACATACTCACTGTAGCTGCCACAAATATAAAACCCCGACTACTCTCATGAAACGTCTGATCAACATAATGCGTCTCATTTGATCAGTTGGGAGCTGATAGGACGGAAGATAATGAACTTCAATGAATCTCAGCTTGATATTGATCACTTTCCGAAATATTAAGGGAAATTTCCTCTTAAAACAACCAACATATCCAAAGAGACAGAAACACGACTGTAATAACATCCAAGAATCCATATTTCCGAAAATTATGAAAGTTCTGGTAATGTAGTTTGTGAATCGTTAGATTAATTTGAACATGCCTTTTGGCCTAATTAAGGCGTGGGAGTTACGATTGATTGTTGAAATGTTCCTCAACTGCATTGATGGGNATATTAGTATTATACTATTAATATTATAATAAAGCGAAAAAAATACATCATAGATCTTACAGCAAAAAAGTGTGGAAAAAGAGAATCCGTTCTAGTGTAACATCAATTATAGCATTTTCTACATCCGCTACACTGAGGTGTAGGAAATACTTTGCTAAACTTTGCCTCTTTGTTTTTGTTGTTGTTTTCTTGTATACATCTTACTTTATTGACCGAGTACGTCAGAGCAAAAACAGGTGCATTTACAAGAGGTTATCATTATTGGAACCAGTGTTGTTTCATGGTTCCAGTCATTGAGAAAGCGGTGGGGCACCGTTTAACTAGGTGGATGAAATGTGAATTAACTAGGCCATCGATTTAGGAGGGGGTGGTATGGGATCTCCGTTTAAAATCCATTTTCCCTATATTTCCCTCATTTTTTTTTTTCGTTCTTTATCTCTTTCTTTCAAATCTATGAATCACACACACACACACACACACACACAAAATAACTCTCTCCATCTTATTATTATTTCTCCTCTCTTTTTTTTAGTTTTTTCTTATTTTTTTGTTCGTTCATTTCTTCTCGTCGATTGATAGGGGTGCACGTGCCCCGCATGGCTACGTACGTTTGATAGAATTAAGAAATCAAAGTTGTTATGCGGATGTCTATCCATTCTTTCTTGTTTCTATTCCCAATTTGTAAAAGTACTTTCGATCCACATCCACCCTGAATGCCTTGAATTACGCACCCCTGGGATCGTTTAGGGGGTATGTTGAAATTGTTAAACATTTTGTCCCAATGTATGCGGAAGACTATCAAAAACAGAACATGACATCTTTAAGCCTGTCTGTACTACTTGTTGTAGCTACTTGCGTCCTCTATATAGCCAACAATGCCTAAGTGATGACCGTTGATCCCCCATGGTCCACTTTCGCTTATGTTAATTGAGATTTGATTTGATGAGATAACCACCCGTCAGTGACCAGCAGGGAGGTCTAATCCCTCCTGGCCAGACTAGTACAGACAGGCTTTAAAGATCTTTCCTAAACATGACAAACATGGCGCGGTCAACCGCCGCAAAAACAAAAAAAAAAGCGCCGTTCGGTTTTTTTTCTAATGTGTAAATCATGTAAATCATATAGGAGAAGAAAAAAAAACCGCCTCCGGTTTTCCGCCTCTACCTGAACGAGCCTTTAGTGATGATTCAAAGATCCTTACCTAAAGATAAAAACCAGTTATGGTCATGCAATTGCATTGTGAAAGAAACGTTGTGGAATCGATCAGACCAGGTTGATCATCTAGCATCTGCAAGGTTCTGGAATCATCACAATGATAA
>BEXV01000232.1:257237-273162 GCA_003118195.1 Hemicentrotus pulcherrimus | reverse complement strand
CATTCAATACGTGATGTCGATCACTGAACTCTGACACTATGTAGTGTACGAGTTCACTGATGTCAATGGGGAATTCCCACGTCTCTATTATTGCCAATAGTAAGGTATAAAGTAGGCCTGGTTGGTAGCTGTGACATTTAGGAAGTACTGTACAATAATGACAACTATTTGGCGTGTTTGGAGTTACCAACAAGACATCTGGTTTTGATATGATTATAAAGATTCAATAAGAGCTATACATGTGACACTTTAGAGACCTAGATTTCGTTTGCCAAAATATAATCATGGCTGAGAGTATTGTAGGAGCCATATCGGCTCATCTGGATTGTGCTATCTGCTACCGTAGATTGGAAAATGCGAAATATCTCGAATGCTTGCATACCTTTTGTGAGAGCTGCATTAAGAGCGTCATAGACTCAGCATTCTTTTTCGAAAATCATGTCCGATGCCCGGTATGCCGTGAAGAAACAAACTATGAGCAAGGTAGAGCCGAAACCCTTCGACCAAATCTGCTGGCCAACAAGATTATCGAAGAACTTAAACGCCATGAGGATTCTGAATCAACAAAAGAACTTTGCAAGGAGCACGGAGCAGAAAAGAAATTCTTCTGTGAGAAATGCACTGTACTAATTTGCAGTGAATGCGCTCTTTGTACTCACGGCAAGCATACATTTTTGATTAAAAACGTGGAAGATGCTTCGAAAGCAAAGGTGGATGGAATTGTCAAATTGATGAGTAAAGCAGCGGCGTGGATGGCGTCTCATGAAGACTTTTTTATGGACTATACGAAGAAAAAAGTGGAAGGGAATAAGCAACTAGACGACATCTCAGTAGCAATTCAAACATCTTCTAGTACGTGCTTAAAACTTCTTACTGAAATGATCAATCGTAAGAAGGAGAATCTCATGACGAGGGTCGAATCCAGTCGAAGTGATCTCAACGAGGCCATAGACAAGATCTTGGTGCCTGTGGAAAAAGCAATTTCAGAGGTCTCTGATGAAATCGAATGTGCTGAAGAACTCTTAGACAGTAGTGACCCGAAGGAAGTGGTTCTTAATTACAGGGATTGGGCAAAGCGCCTCCTTCGTGGGATTGACCAACAGATTCCTTATGATATAGATGCAAGACGTCAGTGTACCAGGGTTGGTTCTCTGAAGTTCTTAGAAAGCAAAGCACCTGTTCTTGATGTGCCTCAGCTAGGCGTCCTTGAGGGGCACGTTCCAGAAAGAAAAGACCAAGGTCAGTATATCATTTTCATCAATCAAATTCCGAAAGTGACTGGGGAAATGTGTAGGCATGTGCGAACTATAGAGCATATCAATCCATATATTTGTGGGTAGAGTCAAGAGGGGATAGAATAGCCCCCCTCCCCTCCCCCGATCCGTCCCTCAAACAACGAAAGGTGTTTGTTGCTATCTTGCTATTTAATGCCTATCGTATTTCTTATTGTTTTTTTATTAAAGATTATTTTTACCCTTAGCTTATTTCACTACTGCTACAATATTTAGGCGAATCGAAAAATAACACATTTCACGATTTACTAGCATATGTTCTACTTGAAATATATAATTCGTACGAACATTGAGAAAGAGTATAGGAGAAATATAACTATTATATGCAGGGTTCGCTCGTCAAATTCATCGCTCACCTCTTTTTTTTTGGGGGGGGGGGGATTCAGGGGTTTCATGGAATTAATTTGTTGACCAGATTTCGACCAGATCTCAATTTTATACATAAATCGATAGGAATAAATATTAATTGGCCTTTTGTTATATAAAACGGGCAAAACATACATTTTTTTTACGAATACCACACTCCGGAGAGGAGATGTATATATAATTTTATATTCAACAAATCGACTTTCTGCATTCAACCGTGACGTTCAATACTGATACATCTCTCTCTCTCTCTCTCTCTCTTTCTTTCTTCTATAGATAAAGAAATACCACTTCTGCAACGCCCAACTCAAAGGCTTCTTCTCACGGTACGTGTCCAGGTACCCGGCAGAATAAAGATAATGACACCCTACACGAATGGCAGCATCTTGGTTCGTTATCGAGATGGCCACATAGAGGTCCTGAGTCCAGACGGTAGTTGCGGCAGAATCCGTGGTCCTTCAATCTCGGCCAGAGACATGGCTGCACTGTCCGATGGCCGGTTCGTCACCTTGACGAAAAGGAATACGGTGAAGATCTACGGGAAAGGAGGTGAAAGCCAACAGGTCGAGTTTGTGACGCGGGAAGACGACGAATTCGCAGATGCTATCGCTACGGATATCCACGACAATGTCTTGCTGCTGTACTCAGGAGTCGCACGGATCGTGAAGTTTTCTTCAGATGGAGGGGAACCTATTGATGTCATCCCAATCAACTGCGTCGAATTCAACTTGGTGTTAAGGATGACATCGACAACGAGAGGAAAGATCGTCATAGTGCAGAACGATGGACTCCTGATTGCCTGCTCCGAAGAAGGCGGTATGTATCAGAGGATACCTATCCCAGAGACTGATAAAGTATCCTGCGACCAAGAAGGCAACATGTGGATGATATCTCATCAGAACATCCAGGGTACCAAAAGGGCTTTCCTCGAAGTGTATGGGGAGAATGGTGATCGCATTGTGGATACTTACCTGCCGAATGACTCCGCGGCTCCAGGGTTTGAGCCTTGGGGCATTGCTGCATCTACAAACTGCTTTGCTGCTGTCCTATCACCTAACGAAGTTGGCTGGTTCATCCGCGAAATGTAACGTAATGACAAAATTCTTAAATATCCAGCAGTGTAACTGTAGATGTAGATAATCCTGTGGATTTTCACTTGGCTTATTTGTATTCTTATTCTCCCTGCACATTATCAGCTATGTTGGAAATAACTTTTTGTATTTTGGTTACTGAAATTTCAGCTATTAGCACCTGTCTACCTTGGTCTCAAGTAAAAGTATGACTGCCCCAAGTGGGAGAGTGTGCTGGAGACATACACACATAATTATAATCGTATATAAAAAGTCACATTAAAGATACTATGTCCCTTTTGCAGCCAACTTCAAATTCTGTAGAACTTTGCAAAAATTATGGATATGTCATGTATGTCCTATCTGTAAAATTTAAACGTTAGCAGTGTTCTAATATTTAAAACAAGGAAACCCGTTTACTTGCTAGACTTCACTGTCAGACACTATTGAGTGACTGACTGGCTTTTTTTTTCTTCTTTGATTATAACATACATAACATGAGCTGTAAAGGGTACATGAGCATTTGTATACATCAATAACCCACTTCTTGTAATGACCAAAATTAAACTGATTGAATCTTTGCGCAGCATAAAACGTACGACCATGCGGTACAATGGTCTGAAAATCAAGACTATTACTTACTGGCTCTTTAGCTCCTAAGTCGATTCGTCAACTAATAGTCGTTATTTTCCCACTTTAAATTATTATTAAGCCCCCTTTCTTTTAGGGAAGTTCTAAATTAGTATTATCTTTCAAATGCCATTGGAATCTTACCTTTTCATTTTTTGTGCCTGCAAATGTAACATACACTGTCGCTCATATTGTTGGAATATTTTCGTTTTGGAATTTAACCTTTTCATTTTTTGTGCCTGCAAATGGGACATACACTGTCGCTAATATAGTTGGAATACTTTCGTTTTACCCCAATTCATGGAATTATTTTAAAAATAATTTAAAAATAATAGATCTAGATAATAGTATACATTCTCAGATTGTATTGAATAATGATTTGTCAATGTGTGTTTTGCGTGACTGCTAAAGCATTTGTATGCTACTATGCTGATCAACTAGGGGACCTACGCCCTTAAGTCATAAATGACAGTAATGAGGATTAATGCCCAACCAGAGGGCACTAATATAGCACATCGACACAGTCTTGATCCTGGGCCTCACAGTTACGAGGCCATTGCTTTGTCACTGAACCATGACTGTACGCAGCGGGAGCTAGGGTAGGGGGCAGTTTAATAAATAAAATAAAAACAGAAAATGCAATAATTTTTCAATAATTTATTGCATTTTACCCCGGTCCCCAACGTAAAAAAAAAAAAAAATCCTCTATATATGCCCATGCCTTGAGCCATATTTGCATGGCCGTCCAGAGGATTTTCTGCTGGAGACATACAAACATAATAATGATCTAATATAAAAAGTCACATTAAGGTAAGGAGTACGAACATGCAGGAAAGAGTTTAAGGTTTAAACCTTTAGAATAAAGAGTAATGTTTTAATCTCTGTTACTATTACTCATAATAATAGGCTTATTTTACTTTTACCATTACCATTACTAATGCTATTACTATTACAATTACTATTATTATTTCTATCATTATTACTTTTACTATTAGTATTATGACTACTGTAACGTTAATATTATTTGTTTAACAATGTGTGGCCTTTCTCGATATGTATCTTCATTGTTGGTTATGAAGTCAAATGATAGGGTATAGGAATTTTCGTTTTGGAATCGTTTATAGGCAAAATGCATTATGTGTTTTCCAAAAACCGGATATCACTATCATTCAGGACGCAAAATAAGATAGATAAAACGAACAAACGACAATATTCCATTTCTTTTATACGATATTAGTGACGAATCAAGATATTAGTGGATCAATTACGGCAACTTTATCAGAATCCAGGCTTTTGTTGAGAACAAACAATTTTAAAAATGGAGAAAGACATGGGCAATTATGAAATTTATATTTAAAAGGAAAAAGAAGAAGTATAATCTGGCTGATTTTTTTAACAAGCACCCCAAGAAAGACATCAATGTAATTTATCCTCTTTCGTGTCGTCTTTAATATGTAGCATCTATTCTGCAGTAGCATCTTTGTGATGAATTTCTCTCATTATTTCTGCTATTCGGGCAATGGGATACTGGTCTAAAGCAGGGCTCCCACTTAGCCGAGTAGGAGCCTCGGGTTGTGGCGAGCTGGCGCAAGCTTATGGCTAGTCGTTTTATTATTAAAACATATTTCTTGATATCAAGAATTCAATTCTTAATATCACGAAATCGAATTTTTGATATCAAGAATTACCATTGCTTTACAACGTAAAATTATTTCTTGATATCAAGAATTACCATTGCTTTACAACGTCAATTATTTCTTGATATCAAGAAAAATGTTTTAATGATAAAACGGCTTGCCATAAGCTTGCGCCAGCTCGCCACAACTCGAGGCTCCAACTCGGCTTAGTACCATGTCCAGCATGCATTAACCCTGTGCCATCGAGCATGACCTATGCACCGTATGTCTCAACTTCATGTAATGTGAAAAGTCATATTACTATCAATTGTATAATAGTGTTTCTTACAGATAAGCTTATCCCTAAGGTTGTGTATGTTTCTTTCAATCCAAAACAAACAATTATTTTCTCAC
The DNA here is from genome assembly GCA_003118195.1 of Hemicentrotus pulcherrimus. Classification (NCBI taxonomy): domain Eukaryota; kingdom Metazoa; phylum Echinodermata; class Echinoidea; order Camarodonta; family Strongylocentrotidae; genus Hemicentrotus; species Hemicentrotus pulcherrimus. Next base: position 267,774 of record BEXV01000232.1, on the reverse strand, counting down.
TTCGATGCATAATAATTTATGGGAAGAATCGTTTTCCTCCATGTGATCCAATCGTTCTGTCTTCCCTTGTATCTAAGATAAATATAAGAAGAAAGTAAAATTGATTGATATAACTACGATGCATTTTTGCAAATTCTTTTTTGATATGATTATGATTTCATAATTGGTTGTGTAACGATAAAATATAATAAAACTATGTACATTGAATGTATACTGAACATGTTTGAATATTTTGCTCGACTTTCTTTTTTTTTCCGGGCAAGGTGTTTTTTTTTTTCTTCTTCTTTTCTTTGTATGACCCCTTCAATTTGTGAATATTCAACTCGACCAAAAGAAAATCTGATAGTAAAAAGTATGTTCATCATCACATTACATACAGACATTATACCATAGAGATATATGTCTTATATATATCTCTATGCATTATACTTAATATATATATATACTAAGACGCCCTCTATCGATTCTATACAAGCCTACTAAACAAATCTCAACCTCGGGGTGGGAAACATATTGATTTACTCTATCAATATTCATCTGACTATTATGACGTCATTATTCTACATCAACACACCACCACCTGTTGCGTTTTGGGGCTTTGGAATATGATTTACTGCATGTGAACAGGTTATGCGGAGCTATGGTATAGTGAGAAATACATCTAATTTGGTATTACAACATATAGTATTGCAGTTCGTATTCAGGAGTATCTGAGGAGGATAGTTAAGGTAATTAGACTTTATCATATTGAATGCATTAACTATGAGCATCACATAAACTGTCCTTATGTCATCATGTATATTTTCTTGTTTTTTTTCTTGACAAAAATGGTGGGCTGAAGTAGGTTGAATTAAATTGAGGAAGGAAATGATGAGTGTCTGAAATAGTGCACATACTTATATACTATCTTCCAGGATATACTCTGAAAAGAAAACGAATTTGATCATTAACACTTTACTCGCCTTTAGCAACAGCTTTATTTAAACCCAGTTGAGAAGCATTTCGCATGATAATGAAGTGTCTGTTTACTTGAATCTTAATTTTTCAAAGAAAAGAAAGACTGAACAATATCTATCGGTTATTCCTATATGAAATCGTTGGTAGCTGTTTGTAATTATCTTTAAGGTATTTCGATATTCCAACAAGGGTTTTAACGCGTGAGATGGTTAGAAAACAAGAATTATATCACTCTACAAGTGGTCTTACCCTTTAATTTGCCATTAGTGCAAGTGTGCATGGTTGATCGCTTGCCATACGTGCAATTTGGTACAAAATGATAAGCACAAACAGAGGGAAGAATTGCTTTACACGAAACAATATCCTTGAAAAATTGCCTTTTTATGGTCCAAACCTTTTAACATCAGTATAATTAAATCTTGCACTGGAAACACTTATATAGTCCTTTGGTATATTAATTCCACGATGGATACAACGGGACACAGGCATGGCAAAGAGAAGTCATTGCAAAATCCTCTTAACCCAAATTTAATTTTCGGATCGGGTTGTGTCCCTTATATTCTCGTCGTACTCGTATAGATGCTGACCGACCGGAACATTCCCGTTTCTGCCGATGAGGTCTCACTCGACGGCAGTGGCAGTGAGGGGGTAACCATCATCACCAACGATACATCCAAGTTCGTCATCTACAACTTGGACAAACCATCGAAGAACAAGTGCTGTCCCTGCCCCCGGGTGTTCCTGGAATACAGCAGGATGTCAGGACGGTTGACCGGCTCTCTGCAGCTCATGTGGAGCATGGGGATCATCACATTGAGTTGCGTTATGTTGATCCTGCACGGCGCCATAGAAGCATTTTGCGTGAATATGTCAATTGGTGTTCTGGTAAGGACCAAGACCGCCTATCTTTGTAGTGCCTCGTTGCAAATTATTTCAACGTGGCACTTAACAAAGATTTGTGCATAAAGTTTCATTATATTACGAAAATAGTCTATTACATAGGTGTCCATCTATTTTTCCGCTCTCCATTGGTTGGATAACCCTTATGATATCCTAACCTTAAGCCTAGTGAGACACCTAACATGGCCCCTGCCCTTCACCGGGGCCGAACTAATTCGGCATTATAGGGCGGACAAGGCATCTCGCCATGATTAGGTTGAAGTGCAAGCTACACAATGGACTTCTAAGAAGTCTAAGATTTTACATTTCATAGAAATTCCATCACTTAAATTATCAGCATTGCATCTTAATGTTTAACACCTTCCTTTCAAATCATTTTTAAATGCCAATGCAAATTTAATTTTGCGATCGGTTAAGCCTCGGTGAGTCTGAGTTAACCCGGACATGGCGTTTATGATATAATCTTCTAATCTAAAATAAAGGGGAAGTACACCCTGCTATCAAATTTCTTTGCATAAAAATGCGAAAAATGAGAAAAACAAATAAGTGAAGGTTTGAGCAATATCCGATTAAAAATATAACAGAGGTTTTTTTTAAAATCAGTTTTTGCTCAAACTTTCACTGACCTGTTTCTTTTATTTTCTGCCTTAATCTATAACCCAAGGGTGGACTCCCCCTACAATTGGTCACAGGAACCTAGGGCCGATGGTCTTCAACGTAACGTCCAACTAATCTAAAAGCAAACCCTAACCCCGCATAACTATTGAACGTACTATGGTTACAAAGAAAAGACTATTGCAAGACTCTGCATCTGGTTTTGACTTTTTTCTTTTGTCAAAGGGCGTTGATGAAGTCGCATGAACACAGAACCTTTACCCGTGATCAACTGTACGGTGATTTATCCTCGCTTTGGTTTGGTTTTATATTCCGTATAGAGCATATATGAAAATAACAAGTAATGATAATCATTTGAAAAGAAGGACTGTATAGCTTTATTTGGGATCATCAATTTAATGGCTCTGTTCTCCCTAAAGACTTTTCCATTAGACAACACACCTGAACTATAATTGTTATTTATTAATGGTTTATCCGCCTGTCTCCCTTTTCTCTAAGGTATTTACATGCGGCACCATTGGCATTCTATCCTTCGACATGAGCAAAATCATAGTAAGAATCGTTTTGAAAACCTCAGCTCAATTTTTATCGACAGCTGCCAAAGCATGAAGTTATTATCCCTGAACGGCAAACTGTTTAATCGAACATTCTCTCCGTCATCACAATACCCATCTTCTTCAAAATGCAATGCCACTGAATCATGGCTACCATTGAATTTATTTCTAGGCATTTCTAAATATATTATATTCAGTCTTTACCTGTTTCTTACTTTAAATGTATTAATTACAATCCTAACACGTATAGGCCTACAGTTTGGACCTCTTTACAAAAACAGAAAAAATATACATTTCATTTTTTTTAATCCGCTCAAAAATTACTAAACCTACCGTTTGATCAAATTATTAACACTTATCTTTTTTTAAGTCTCCATATGCATTGTAAATACGATCGCAGAGACTCTCGAAATTATTCCACGCAACTATCAAATATTCCTTCAATCTTGTTGTGATTTACGTAGGCCTATATCTCTTTGTTATATCCTTGTAAATGTTATGTTGTGTGTGTTTTTCTTAATACCTCAATAACGGAAGGTGGACAGTTTGAATTAGGGCTTTGTTGAATAGAGTGGTGAAGTGTGACGTCATCAAAAAATCTATTTCTAAAATTTCTCAATTTTTTTCTTCATTTTCTGAAAGAGCATCAAAAATAATGTCCAAATGGCAGCCAGAGTTCCTATAGGAAATATATTTATTCAGATGGTCATATCTCAGCCAATACTTAACATATTAAATTGTTTTTCTACATTTGGACACTATGTTTGATGCTCTTTCGGAAAATGAAGAAAAAATTGAGAAATTCTAAAAACAGATTTTTATGACGTCAGAGCTTCGGTACTCTTTACGTTTAGATTGTAAGTTGTAATATGTAATAATTCTCAAGAAACACAAATCCATTTTCTCATCCTTGAAAAATTACAAGCTTGAGTAATTTTAGTTGTTAGCTGTAAGTTATTTCCTAAACCATTCACTTGTAACTTATTTTGCCTTCAGGCACGATGAGATCATTTTGTTTGTATAACTCTCTTACAGATTGGTTCATACATGATCCTATCACTTCTATCATTCTGCACGATGGCCTATACAATTACCTTGGGTGCCTATGTGGCACAACTGATCAATTGGACCAATTCCTGTCGAGGGATAGTCTACATTTACTACCCATGCGATCCCAATGAGATCGATGAGGTGAGTATAGGGGGATCTTGCAGGTTATAAGTAAGACGAAATAGAATGCGGAGGCGCCGCGGCGCCTCCGCATTCTATTTCGAAACCACTATACCACGGCGCACTGTAGTATAGTGGTTCCTTCAAAGTTAAGGGTTCAAATCCCAGCCCGGCACTAATGTTATTTGGCAAGATATTAATCCACGTTTGCCTATCTCCACCCGGGTGTAAATGGACACCTGGAAATCGCTAGATAATGATAACTGCAGGCCTGCAAAAAGTGCAGTACTTGTCATATTCATGCTGATATTGCATGGCTACCCTGCTTAAATGAGACTCAATTATTATCGTTATTATAAAAAATTATACTGAATTTGTATAAGTGTTAGTTTTACGACAGCAAGTATTGTAGGGTAGATCCAGTCGTTTTGCGTGCACTGCTTGGTACAACAGGCAATGAAATACTAGGGAGCAGTGGGGCGGTGTGTTGGGGATTTATTATTCATTATTTACAATTCATTATTCATGATTCATTATTCATTATTTATTATTCGTTATTTATTATCCGCTATTAATTATTCATCATTCATTGTTCTTCATCAGTTATTAATTATTCATTATTTGTGATTCGTGATGCTTGATTCGTGATTCATTATTCATGATTTATTATTCATTATTACTTATAGTCTCAACTGCTGGCTATTGGGATCTGTTTGATCGTGTTTGCTTGCTTTGAAGCTCTGACGGCATACATTGCTTTCATATTCTGCTGTGTTGGTGTATGTTCTACTTGTTGTTCCATCCACTGCGCTCGCTGCAGAAAACGCTCTACTCGACTCTCTGAGGCTCTGAGCAACGAGAATAACATATGAACAATGATGAAGAGCATTCAATTTGACTTTATTTCAAGATATAGACCTTCTACACATACGAATATGAAGAAAGGATGACGCGGGGCCTACTACCCCCCCNCCCCCCCCAACCCCACCACGAAATTTCGTATACAAACATATGCGTGTGCATGATTATCAACAACAAGCAATAATCCATCTTTGTACAGACTTTTATTTTATTAATAGTTCAAGCATGGAGATATCTGGTTCAAGTGGAGTTTACTTAATTTTTAAAATTGTGTTGACTGTCTATGTCATGTAGGTCAATGGTTTGATTGAATTAACATGGACAAATGTGTGAATATATATTGTTCAAATATAAATATACGTAATTGTAAACTGTTTAGTATTCGACAGCATAGCTGCATGTAGCCCATGTAGTGGTCTATTATGCGATTTAAGCCTATCTTTTTTAAACCAATATACTTATACAGTGTTGTGTCCAGAAGTGGATAAATAGGGTTAATATCTGGGCTGCAGGCAAGCGTACCACACTAAAGCAATAAGTTGACATGGGGGCATGCTACTGAATTTTATTTCAATATTTCAGTCATTTCCGGTAATTGTGCGGACCGTATATGCTGCAGATGGTTTAATGCCATACAAAAACGGGGAAGAGAGAGAAAGAGGAAGCTCCACCGTATAAGGGTAAAATTATTCTCCTATTTTGTTATTTGAATATTACTTAATCAGCTATGATAGCGTCATTTAAATTGGCATGTCAACCAGGCATCGAGCTAATGAGTTGTGTATGTGCACTGTTTCGGTCAATACAATATTGCCTTTTGCTAAATGTTACCATTGTTTATAGCGCGTGGGGAGAGATAATTGTGACCCCCCAAAAAGCAGTTAGCTATAAAAGAAATTAAAGAGCGCCACCTGTCGTTTATCAAATTAATTTTTTTTGAAATTTGAGAAGATTTATTCACTTTGTTTAGTTTATCCAGCCCCCAAAAAGTCAATATTCAGTGCTCTCTCTCTCTCTCTCTCTCTCTCTCTCTCTCTCTTTCTCTCCCCCTCTCACTCTCTCTCGTTTTCCTGATCACTATACTTGTGAATATTGGCTTGGTTTACAGGGGAACTTCACCCTGATATTAAGTTGGTCTTTAAGAAAAGCAGAAAATGAGAGAAACAAATATGTGAAAGTTTGAGCAATATCCCATAAAAATAAAATAAAGTTATAAACGTTCGTAGTTGTCATCACTGAAACACAAATTGGCAGCACTGTGTATAAAAACATTTTTGCATAATACAATTTTTGGATGAATGTATGATCGAAAATTTTCTTAAGGGAAAAAAATTTATTCTTTGACGTTTTTTGTAATTACAGGATAAATGGGAGGGGACCTCGAAAGATACGTCTTAGAAGTGACAGTTTGTTTTCGATTGATCGCACCCTCAAAAAAATATCCACAGATCTTTGACACGATGGATACTTCATGAATATCTTTTGTTTGCCTCTTGAGAAGAATACTTCCACCTGTGTATCAGATATGTATTGAGTATCCGAGTATTCCTCTCAATGGTTTTACAATTTGGGTACGAAGGACCTTTATCTGCTCATGCGCAAATTCTGATTACGAACTCGCTTATTCATAGCTTTCTTCTTTTTAATCGGTATTTGCTCAAAATTTCACTGACCTGTTCCTTTTATTTTTAAAACTTGATATCAGGGTGGATTCTAACTCAAAATATCACGCAGAAGATGCCTTTAATCTTATATAAAAGCTAGTTAATAATTGTATTCCTTCCTTCAAAGCTGAGACGTCAGTGGAACAGAAGGCCTACTTAAGAGACCACAATGCTTATTTCAAGGTAAAGGGGAGATAATATCTTTCATAACTATTATCATAATTAATATTATTAGCAGCATTCTCACATCATTATTATTATTTTTATTATTATTATCCTTATACTTTTAAGTCACGCCGACACACTCACTTACACACCCTTTCAGTAAAGAGGAACAAAGACAACAAATTATGATTATATTGTTTGTGTGTACCTGTCATATTTTGTGTGTGACAGAAAGCATGATTTATTGATAAAATTCGCCAAAGAGCTGTATTCATACTCACCGGGGATATCTCGAGATGTTAATTACGTGTTATACAATGGTATAGTCTTTTAAGCTCTCAAAATTGTACATTGCGGTTATTAACTATTCTATTATCACAGTCTCAACTACAATTCCTTATCAAATATATTTCTTAACGTTTACTATATACTTGCACAATTATGTCTTTAGTCGTTGAATTAGATCGTTACACTGTATAACTTATAAATCATCGGTGCCCTTCTAGTCCTATAAAGTCCCCCAAATCTATTTTTTGCCGGACATACATTGTAGTCCCATTCCCTGTTAGACATCGGACAACGACTGAGAAATAGCTCTGCAACATGACATTTTTTTTTTAAATTGCCGTTGCTTTCAAAAATTCACATGAACTCAATGCTACATTTCCAGAAGTACATTTAATATAAATATTTACATGTTAGCTATATGATATTGTTAATTCAAGGTTAGCTTTAAAAATGAAATGGTTAAATACTCATATGACAACAAATATATTGCACATTTACATAATAATTCAAACACACTAACAGAAAAATATATAATCGACGTTAATACGCGAGTTATTTTGATTAAATAGCACAAGAGTTAAAGTACGTAACGACTTTAACAGCTAAGGATAGATAAGCATGCCAATTTGCAATCAAAATGTAAGGTATAAATAAATAATCATCCCAATCAAAAAAAAAATGTAATCTTCCACTTGAAGGTAATTGATCTAATGACTCGTTATAGATTTAAAAACAGTCTAATGATATTTCAATAACTGACAACATTAAAGAAAAGAATAATCGTCAGTTGACATTAAATTACGTTTTCATAATTGTGTTTTTTCCAGTTATGAACTGAACTAGCTTATTCTTAATATGTTATTTTGAACAAAAATGAATGAAATATAAGTTTACCTGATGTATGGTATGTTTTCTTATCTGCAATATTGATTCCTTTTCATGAATATCGAATGTAAAGTTTTCGTCTTTCTAATTATTTGGTGTTCATATAATTATTATTCAAATATAAGTGGATAATAATGTGAAACATGTTTTGCTCCTATGTTCTATTTGCTCAAAATATATTTTTTAAAACCTTTGATTATCTGGAAAGACAGCCATTTACAATTTTCTTTTTAATTTAGAGAGTTTTAGATATCCCTATAGTCTGTGTCTGACAAATGACAACAGAAATGAATTGAAAATTGAAGGGAAAAAATGGAAATAGGAATCCTGCCAGACTTATTATATCAAAAATTCTAAATCCACCTATATAATTTGCATTCCATTGGAGTGTGTTTATAACAGACTTTCTCCACCTGAGTACGGATGAGATGCTAGGAGGTGACTTTTCAAGGCGTTGCGTTGGTAGAAATCTTTACCGCAGTACTGGCAGGCGAATGGTTTCTTCTCGGCGTGTGTGCGTCGGTGAGTGTTCAGCGTACTAGCCAGCGTGAAACCCTTGTCGCAAACTTCGCAGCGGTAGGGACGTTCGCCTGTGCAAAAGATAAAAGCGATAGGAAGAGGTTAAAACGCGGTTGATAGTAGTATTCACCGTTATTGTCCTTTTCATAAATCAGCAGGGATACCGGTTAGTTCCAAACAATAATTCTTATTGGTAGACTCTAACCTGTTAGACTAAATATTATGCTGTACAATATGAAGCCTGAAAAGGAAAAGGTCCGAAATGTGAGGTGCCAGGGCCTGAAATCGGACTAGGGCTTGAACATTGTTTTAAATGTAAACCTCCCTTCCTAAGTTATGACATCCAGTATACAGAAACCGATTAGATTTCTATAAATTTGTTTAAAGGAGTTAAAATTACCGGTATGACGGTAGATGTGTGCCTGTAGATTGCCTTTCTGGTTGAACCCCTTCCCACAGTAGGCGCATGTATACATCTTGACCTCTGAATGCGTGCGCATATGGTAGGTCAAGTGGGTCAGTTGCTTGAAGCCACGCCCACATTTCTTGCACTTGTGCGGTTTTTCACCTGCCAAGAAAAGATAAAAGATGACCAAAAGAATATTGTGATAGTTTATCGATGTGTTTTGATACAGTTTTGCTTTCAGAGTATATTTTCCATATTTTGCTCTGGTTTTGATAAGGCTTTCAGTTTTTCAATTTGATGATTAACTTCTATCCAATAGTTATCATATTTGCAGAAGCAAACAATGACAAATTATTATTCGATGTATCTAATGGTCTTTCAGAATGCAAACAGTAAGTTGCTATTTTCAGTTTTCCAAGCGCTGTGGGAAGGGGTGTGCTTCTCTCTCTCTCTCTCTCTTTTAAAATAGATGCAATGGATGTATCTCAGTACGGTGGAATAAATCCACTGCAAAGCGAAATAAATATTCGAATAACACCAACGACACAATGTAAACATTCATCATTCGCATTCGGATCACGTTAATCAACAAAATGATTTTAATCTGATACTGGCAGAAGTCAATTCTCTAAAAACAAACGCTCGAAACTTATCAAATCTTCTCTGAGGCCTTCGATGAAATTATTCACTTGGAATTGTTCAGGGTTGTGATTTGGGTTCCGAATAGTAATATACGAATAATACAACCGAAGCGTTGGGGGCTTTTAAGCTCCAAAGTGGAAAAGGATGAAGGTTCTGAGGGCAGAGTTGTACAACGGGTGTGACATCGCATCTATTTCCATCTGATTTGGCGTTCCCTCTCACCAAAAGCAATACTACAACTCATTTATATTATATTATTCCATAATGCTGTTAAACCAGTACGAAGATTGACGTGACAAAATTGAAATTATAATATTTCATGATGATAAAATCAAACACTAGATGTCACAACTCCAAAAAAAAAGATAAAATGAAATGATTTTTTTATTTGAATTGTATAGTACAGGTATGTAGTAGCCTCCAGGTGAACTTCATTTTCACTCTTTAGGTTAGGATGTTGAACGGCATCTCACTACCTTTAAAGGAGAATACCACCCCCTATCCCCCCCCCAAAAAAAAGCAGAGCATTTAATTCCAAATGTGGGCCCATTTCCAAGATTTATTCGTAGATTTCAAAAGATGATAGATTTGTCCTAATTGATATCGCTTGGGGCTAAACAATTTTTAAAGTCTATGCAATCGCGTTATAGGCTCTACGAAAGCCTCAAGATTGTTCACATTTTCATCAGAATGGTCTGTTAATGGTTTGACCTTTGTTATTGATGATTTTAATCAAATAGGGGAGTTTTTTTGGATGGAGTTTATATTTTTTAATTAAATCATCTGCTAATTTTGTATATATATTTTTCACTTGTGCGGTTTTTACCTGCCAAGAAAAAAAAAAGATGACCTAAAGAGTAGTTTGATAGTTTACCGATGTGTATTTGAAACAGGTGTTGGGGGGGGGGGGG
>BEXV01000232.1:244734-256894 GCA_003118195.1 Hemicentrotus pulcherrimus | reverse complement strand
TTTTTTTTTTTTTTTTTTTTTTTTTTTTTTTTTTGGGGGGGGGGGGAATTTCATTTCTGCATTTTTCTGCAAAAAAATCAATACATATATAGTCATATCATAATATTAATAAATTGAATAATTATACCTTTCAAAAGACACTTTACATGTATCGTTGACAAATCATTTCAAAATTGAAACCATTTCGAAGCAATTAACAAAGAAAGAAAACAAAATATTAAATGGTAATTGCCTTACACCCAGGCCTACATGGAAAATCAAATCACCATTTCACAATGAAATCAAATATGATTATATACCACAAAAAAAAAATGATCATTATGTTTAGACAATGAAAAAACAACCAAACCATTGGACACCGATTTGATATTGTGTTCCCCAACCCCCCTTCCCTATAATTTGCGCCCATGGTTGACAAGAGTTATAAAGATATGAATATACATACTGCTTTGAAGTAATTAATTGCATTTTCTATATTTTACCTTTCCACATTGCGAACATACGTAGGGCTTGACAGTGGTGTGAGTAAGTCGATGGCGGGTAAGGTTACCGGGCTGACGGAATGCTCTGCCGCACAGCTCACAGGAAAATGGCTTGTCTCCCGTATGGATACGCTACATGATTTAAAGAAGAAAGTAGATACAGATAATAGTTATCCTACTTTGCATCATCCTTTTGATGAGTTTTCGCATATCGAATATCTTGCAAAGCAAAGTAACATGTCACCACACTCTCTCCATTTACATTGGTTTAGACTTTTAAAATTCTTGATAAGCAACAGAAATGCCTATCATATACTGTTTCTTTTTTCAAATCTAATATTCACCAAATTTTATCATGATTATAATGAAATAGCTTATAATCATGTGAAATTTCTTTGAATTATCAATCTTTATGTATTTCATTAGGACATTTCATGTACATGGTACATGTATATGAATATTTTCAGTTTAAAAGAACATAAGTCAAACAATGAATATGAAGCAAAAAAAAAAATCAAGGAAACAAACATTAAAAAACAAGCATTTTTTAAATATTTCAAACGAGATTTAATTGTTTAGAAGATGGACATCGGTATTTCATTTTAAATCTATTTTATTTTGACACTTTTCCTCCTTAAGAAATATACAAGTGCACTACAAGTATATTCACCTACTTTAGGTATTATTTTTAAAATGGTATATAATTAACGATTGAAAAGAATGAACGAAAGACACTGGCTTGTGAAAATACACAGTAACACAACACACACCTCCCCTCCTTCATTCAGCCATTCATGTGTATGTTATCAGTATTTTAAATTGGTAAACGGAATGTTACGTAACGTTTCATTCCAAGAAGAAAAAAGGGTCTCTGTATCCTTTTAATTAAACTCTTCTTACTACAGCCAATAGTTGTGAATCCCCTAGAAACATCATCCTTTGGAAATATGAAAGACCAAAAAGACAATCGCTGGTGTTTGGAAGTGAGGATGATAATACGACAGTGTCTTTTTAATTGCGCTATTGCTCTATAGGTCTTGGTAAGAAATCGATACGATCCGAAGCCTCCGGTTCATTTTGCGCCGTAACCCCAGGGCTTATCAGCTAGTGAATGACCGACGTAATATGGCAAGGATAATTGTGGTGATTTTCTTCTTCTATATATCAGCAGCTTACTAATAGGCCTGATATTGCATAGATTTCCTCAATAAAATAGTTTATTACAAGCGTAATATTCATTAAATCAGCTCTCGCTTCAGTAAAGTTGCATGTATTGTTTTCTTTTTCTTTTGCCATTTATGAGAAGTAGATTTGGTTCTTGGAATCTTTCTTGTCGGAATATGTTATATGTTGAGTTGGTATGGTTAACTTTAAATTGGATTGACATGTTCTGGCTATGAAAAACAGAACTGATTGACCTGGGATATTTGTGTTACTCAATAATAAACCCTTTACAAAATGTCAGCGTTGAGGCTAAATTGGAGATTCCATCCTTCCCATCCCAAGCCACCAAAATCAGAACATTCGCTTCATTTTTCATAAAGACATTTTTCTTCAATTAGGTCTTTGCAAGGTTCCGTTCTCCCTGAATCAGGATTCCCTGATTCTCAAAAGTCTACATGCTTCCATCTTTGCTCAGTATTATTGATATACCCATATTAACTATTTCGAGTTGAATGACACTGTCTTGTCTAATGAGCGAAATTACACAATGTATGAAACTATTGTATACTGGGAAGCCACAACGTGACAGAATAAACATTGAAGAAACCTTCCACAATAGAAAAAATCCTTTGTGCATGATATCCTGAGGGACATTGAACATCATTTTAGTTCGTTCGCGTGCCCCTCTTTTATTCTCCGGCATCATCACCCAGTCGGATCAATATTTGGCGCGTGGATGCAGGGGTTAGGGGGGATAAGCAGAGACCCTATTCACCCGGCGTTTCATTCTTACGTAATAATCCCAAGCTGCCACTCTTTTGTGCCACTTGGGTCAGATAAAGCTGAACAAAAATAGAGTGGAATTTGAACACAACCCCCACCTGGCATATAGCAAACAGAAACCCTTTCTCCTGAAAAGAAGATATTGGAACCGTTATGTGTTTCATTTCTTTGTGTGAGATAAGTGAAATGAGATAGAACCAGGGAAAGTGATAACAAGTATTTCGGACAGAGATCAGCGAGTTAAGCCAGCATTGTCTGTAGATTATAGTTTTGTGTCCAGCTGCCGCTGTGAACATCAAAACATGAATGACTCAATGAATGCAAGGAAGAATATAAAATGAGAAAGAAAAAACCCAAAGTATCTTAAATCGTCAAAGCGTAATATAATGTCCCTCTCAGTGGGACGCAATAAAGCTTATCCAAATCTTGTTATTTCGATTAATTCCAAAAGCGCAATATGGCGGACACAAAACAGGAAAGACTCGTTCACTTCCTCGTAGACTTGCTGGTACAAGAATGACAACTAATTAAAATGTAAAGCGCTTAGAAGCGAAGAATCAAGCGATATATTTTTATATTGCAACAAATATCACCAGTATTACAAAATTGTATGAATTCCAGTATTTGAAATAGAAATATTATCCATAAATGATATCAAGAACGCAATCTAAATTTCGAAATTGTACAAAAAATATATTGCTTTACCTTGTGTGTGACTAATGTATTGCTCCTGCTGAATCCCTTGCCACATACGTCACACATGTACTTCCGGGGTTGTGGTGTCTTGGCACTGTTTGACCTTCGACCCTTGGTCTCTCCCTTGAACTTTGGAATCATTGGAAGGTTTATTTTCTCATCCACGTTGGTCTGGCATCCAGTCTTTGTATCCGCCTCCATGATTGGGTTTGGTTCATCCTCCAGAAGATACTGTTCTTCTGGGTCTTGTAATAGGTGTTGTTGTTCTGCTTCCTGGGCGCTGTCTAAATCATGCCGAAGTTCGTTGTCGATGCCATTTTGGATGTACTCTACGCCCAGGATGGGCTGCCTTGTAAGACGCTTTCCGCCAACCGGTGAGGGTGACTGATTATCACTGTCGTCATCATCGATGCTCGCCTGAGAGAGGGTGTAGCGTGGCTGATTTAGGATAGTCGGACTGTGGTATGCACGAGAGAGTGGTGACGGGGAGTTACTGCTTTCGTCTTGTTCATTAAAGGTGGGCTTCACACTGCATATTGGTGGTTGGTCCAAATCAGGCTGTGGTGATGTATGGGATGCCATTGGTGGTGACATTTCCATCCTCTTTGATGATAGTTGTCCCCTCTGACCCAAATATTGATTACGCTCAACTGGCCTTAGGCCAAAGCCACCAGGGTACTTTTGAGCCAAGAGATGACCATATGGAATACCGAAGAACGGGTAGGACGATGGGTGGATAGCTGATGACATCGGAGGATATCGTGAATAGTCATCGGCTTCTGACCCGACACCAGGTAGTCTAACTGGCCCTCCTAGAGTGTGTTTCTTAAAGGACATGACGTCTTCTGGATGAAAGTCCTTAGACATTCTGGTTAATTCCCGCTTCTCATCTTCATGTCCTTCTCGAGATGGTCCACGAACCTTCAGATCCAGAGGTTCATCTAAAGGTTTTGACAGAAAAGCTCCATGTGGCATTTGGTACAATCCGCGTTTGGGATCTGCAATGAGGTACGCCGAAGCGGGATGGTTCAAGAGGCGATCGCGGAGGATATTATGGCCCGCGAGCTCGGGGTATCCAGCCAGCCAGGGGTTAAGGACCAACCGCTGTGGGTCTACGCTTCCAGCTAGAGGGCCGAACCCAATTCCGAGGTTTTCTGGCATGGGGGCACCAGGATGAACCTTTTCAAAAGCTGAACCAGTGGACATGCGGAGAAGTGGAGGAGGAGGAGGGTACATACCAGGAGCCAGTGTGTAAGCGGGGTGAAAATTCATCACGCTTCGTGCTTCCATGTCCATCTCAACAGCATTGAGTTCGCGCTTTGAAAGACCCTTTGTGCAGATGTGTTGACCAAAACTTGACGGAGAGAGTTCTCGCTCCAAACCTCTCATTCGTATGTCCTCCCCATCTGCAACAATAACGTTTAGAAAACAGCGCTAAATAACTAGTTGTATTACAATTTTTGTTTTTTTTACGACCTATATAGGGTAACTGATAATTACATAAAGAAAACAAAATGAATGGAAAATGAATGATTATATGATATATAAAGTATAATAATAATAATAATGATAATAATGATAATAATAAAGGTAATCATTATGGTAATGATATTGATATTTCTTTGAAGAACATTGATAGTAAATTTAATAATAAGTGGAAAATGATGAATGGCGTTATGTATCATTCATGATGAATAAAGACAAACAAAACAGTCTAGTACTTCGAATTGGTCTGTGGATTATGCTCATTATTATCTGACTATAATTCACAACCAGTTCAGAGCTGATACCCTGACTCCTTCTCCAATCAACACGTCATTTACGTGACTTATTGATAAATCATGAATGAACTAGTTGGATGTCAAATGTATAATGAATTTTATTTTGCATAACATTACATGAATATTTATCTTTGTTGTATGAGGCAATCGTGTCAACATGATGATATGAATCATTATCGAATTATCAACAACACAAAAAAGAAAAAAACTTAATGAAGAAAATAAACGAATATATTTTACAATTATAAAGTTGTTTTAATTTGTTTGTATTGCTTTTGTTTACTTCCTCAACAAGCGGGAAAGGGCGTTTTATATAGTAGGCCTTTTGCTTTTAAATTTGAAACCTATTTATCTCTCAATTTGCTGATCATTTTACATTATCTCTCTCGCTTGGCTGGAGTGAATAAAGAAAACAACTGAAATATATCAGATAAATCATGGAAAATGTATATACAGACCAATCAGAAACGATTTACTTTGAAGTAACTGTTCTCACAAAAGAACAATGTAGGAATACATCAGAGGAGAGTCAAATGAAAATAGAAGAAATTATGTCATAAAATAAGAAAGACACAAAACAGCACCAACAAACTAACAAAAAATAAATACAAAAATAAAAACGATTGGATGAACTGCTTACCCCCATGACCCATTTCATGACGAGCTAGCAACTCATCTGCAATGTTATCTACTCGAGCTCGCTTGTGCTTGATAAGAAAGGCACGAGGCATGGTTGGGAGTGAACGGAGGACTTCCCGGTACCTTGGCGACGAATTCTCGCTAGCTGGGTGTATAGTTCAGCTGATTTAATTGCTAGTTTTCTACGGCGCTCTGGATGTCGTTACCGCTTTGTTGCTTCGCAGGACAACGGCGGAGGAATTGCGAGGAGTGAATTGACTCGGACGCCAGGTCAGTGGTAGAAGTGTCCTGAAATGATAATAAATGTTTATACATTAATCTTAATCCTAATTAAGAACAAATCTGAGCGAATTGAATATAGACATTTAAAAAAAAAAATTATTATCGGCATAGCGTACATCATTTTTAGGTAATATATTTATCACACTAAAGTTTGTACAAAGTTTGCTGACTTAAGTTGTCAAACAAAATATTAGATCAATGCTTTGTGATTAATAGTTAGATGTTACGGAACGGTTGTGATAAATCTTATGACATAATATTAGCATTTTAATCAAATTAAATTTTTTTCTTTTTAAAATTTTGTTTGAAGAAGAAAAGACATCGAATTTAGAGTAAACAATTCCAAAATAATTATGCTCATACATTGTGATGTCTGGTTTATGTTGATTATCATCAATTTACCAGTTCAAAAATGGAGTTTTACGCAGTATGAACACATCTTCCACATTGGTTTTAATAGCGATTGGGCTTATCAGATGTTTGTCCGACATTGAAACTGTGTAAACATACATGTATCTTAAGTTTGACTATTATGAAATTCAACAATTATATCAAATTAATGCAAACAAACAGATAAATAAAACATCATACAGATATTAACCAGGCATGAATGCAACTATATTTGGGATGGATCTTTTTTTAAAGGAAAATCAACAAATATTTTTATAAAAAAGTATCCAGGATATAAAATTTGTCATTTTTTTGTGATCTTTTATATACGGGTGATCTTGCTCTATAATACCAGTCTTTTCTAATGTCTTTGTCTCCTAGGAATTAGGCGCCCGGAAAGACAGAAATGTAAAATGTGAAAATAAAGATACTGATGGATAGATCAAATTGGTCAAATATTTTGTCTTCTTCTTGAGGATTATGTTGTGCTTTAATCGCGCTTTGGAAAGTAGGATTGACCGATTTTTTCTTCGTTGTAGGTATATAGGCCTACTTAACAAGTAAAATGAAATAGCATGTCGAATTAAATTGTCTCGTCTGGTCTTGTCTTGATAGATGTTGTTCCTTTTACAATTATTCACGCCATGTTGCTAATACTAGAAAATATGTTTGATCACGTCGATTGCACAGACATTGATAGAAGAAGCTACTTGAAAAGTTTCTTGTTTAAACTAACGCAGAGCCGTATTTACAAAGTGTTTTTGTTGCACAGTGAAAGTACAAGCCTTTCAACAACAAACAAAGGCAAAGGATTAGCAAATTTGACTTTTCTAAAAAAGAATCTGAAGAAGCTTTCGAAATAAAGGACAGGTTGAGAGATTGCCATTCTTTTATCTCTACTGTTATTTTACTTTTAAGAGAATACGTTGTTTTCGTGAATCGCAGACTTATACCTAAGCCCACTTCTTCACAGTTTACTCCCATCCAATAGTAGCGAAAGAGAAAAGGTTGGCACCGCGGAGGGTCCGGGGACAAACGCAATCGTGAGCGCCCATCAAATAGTTTGATCGGCTGAGCAAAGGCCACTCAGTCTTAAGAAAAGTGTCGAGATTTTGTGGCGTTCAAACAAAGTGCAACAATAGTTCCTTCATCGACAAACTTCTCCAGAATACAACTCTTGGACTTATGATGTGCAGGCCTGAGTGTTTGAAGAAGTTGTCGGGTCGGATCAGTTTTGCATTTTCGAGTATTGACATGTTGAAATTGGAAAGAGTAGTGAAGCTGGTTTGTAGCGTATCATCAAGCAAAACATCGACATTCCAAGGAGATTGAAAGCTTTTCTTATGGATATATGAAAACACTTCTGTAGAGAACAAAACATTCGATTGTTGGGAAGGGAGGAAACTGGTGTAGTGTTTGGTAAACAATCTCAAGATCCCTGTGTATCAATAGAAAATGAGAATCTTAAACCGGTAGCGGCTTATCACCAGTGCGCAAACAATAATTAAAAGACTTTCTATTTTTTTAAACTCTTGCTGCGTCTGATAATGTCAAAAACCTCTCTCGTATGCCAATGTGGTATAGTTATATGTATCTCTGAAGAGCATACGAATAAAATACCATACCAAAATCGGTAAAGCCGTTGCTTATAAAGGAAAGAAAATAAAGCAATGATTCCATTCTCAAAATTTGAAAGAAATTATGTATAGCATATCGAGTGAATTGGCAAAAACCAATAAATGAGAACAACAGAATATATCAACATTAACTTTCTTAAGAACGGCTGGTGAATTTTCACAAAAACCTTTACTGTTTAAATTTCATCTTCTGGGGTTATCATACGATAGCTTTAGACGTATAGGATCTATTTAAATTACTGTTGTATATATACAAATAATTAATTTTTTGTCATTGTGACAATAAATGTCGATAGGGGAAAACATAAAAAGCACATTGTTTTTCTTTTTGCAATCTTGCAATTATACCTGACACTTATTGACAAATAATGTGATATGAAAGTAAATTAACATTTCCGAAATTGGAATGATCGAACACTTTTAATGCATATCTCATGGAAGAGACGTTAACCTATGCTTCCTCCATGCGGGACCATACCTTGTGATAATCTTGGGTGTGTATTCATAGAACAGTATTGGATTCTGAGTTTTTATTTCACGTTAATTGATATTTGATATTAAACGGTTATTACAGCATGATTATAATTTTTGATAATCACTATGGAATTTTTAAAGGAAATACTGGGCCTTGATAGCCTTCAACAAAATTCGACGTTTAAATAATAGGATTGACATAAACGCAATATAGTTAAATTAATACATGTTTATATTTTACACATGATATCTCAGACAGTTAGGCGGTTAAATACACAAGTATGTCAGGACAGTTTCAAATAAATCCAGCTCAAGTCATTTGAAGTTCTGGTGGAAACCAAACGACTGAAATAACAGATGGATACTGAACAAAATTCTACGTGCATAAAACGGGAAGGGCCGATACCGGTGAAAATTTAAGTGTTGAAAATTAACACATTGGTGGTCTTTAAGATCGCTTATAATTATTATTTCATAAAATGAGTGAAGTCAATGTTTATTCATTTATATAATCATGTATTCATGTTTTCTCTTAAAGGCAGGGTAGTCCCATTCAAAGCCATGTTAGGGGCTTGTTTTCTAAGGAAGTCCTGATATGAACCAAAGTCAGAAAGAAGAAAGAGACATGGTAATGGTAATAACATGTCAATCAGAAGACGGGTATTGCATACAAAGCAATGTTAAATCTCAAGTATGAACTTTTTGTATTATTAAGTATCTTCGAATGAACCACTTAAAGATTTTAGATTTCAATAGCCTTCAATCTGATGAACGGTGTGTATGATTTCCAGATAAAACAACAATCCAACAAAAAAAAATTGCAATATAGACTATACATTTCAGTCAACAGAAATTCTGACAGATACTTTTTAATATGAAGTTGAGAAAATGACGAAAGACTCTTTAGATATCCTGGCTTAGATTGAGCAATGGGGACGACAGTTCAGCCAAAAGAATCCTAATAGATACTATGCTTTGAAGTTACAAGAATCACAAAGACTTCTTTAGAAATCACGACTTAAACCAAATATGGAATAGTTCGGCCAACACTTTAGCCACCCAAATCCCACTGGATATTATGATATGAGGTTGAAAGATTAACAAAAGACCCCCTAGAAACATGTCTTACACCTAGCCTATATAGCAACTCGGACGAAACTCATGCAACCAGAATTTCTGATAGGCACTATGATGATGAATGAATGTCTAGATGCCTCTAAAATGTCCTTAACGGTGCAACTTGGACAAGACTTCGGCCAACTGATTTTCTAATACTACTGTGATAATGAGCTTGAAAGAATCAATACCTTTCGAGAAAACCCGACTTAAACCATGAAACCGAGGAATTCTAACAGGCAACATAAATTCTGATGGAGGATCTAATGTGATGAATGAGTGCTAAAATGCCTCTCAACAGGACCTCATCCGAGCAAATAGGAGAAGACTTCAGCCAGCTGAAATTCTGATAGATAACTTTCTTGTCATGAATGAATACCTAAAGACCTTTCAAAATAACCTGACTACGACGGAGGCAATTTGTACAACAAAAGCTCCGCTATCAGTCGCATGCTGTGCCCATCCAAAGATCTCATCAACAAACAACGAAGAGAACAATCTCCGTTGCCCTCCTCCAGCCCTCTAACCCTCAAGCAGGTGGTGGCCACGGTCTAGAAGATGGGGCTTCCTTTTCTTGAAGGTCTATCGCTCAGATAGGATTACACTCCTGCGTTCTTTGAAAGTCTTTGTATGTAAAATAGTGTTTTCAAAGCAAATTTTCCAAATAGAACAAAACGGATTTTTTTTCAAAAACAAAGGTAGATTTTGGCTGGGAGAGGACCTTAAGCCGTCGGTCTTCTGGTTGCTTCCTAACAAGCATTTATTGCTTTCTCAGCTGTCAGGTAAAATAACCATCACTATCACTATCACTATAAGTGAACGTTTCATTGTACCTGTTGTATTTCTAATTACAAATATTGGAAAAAACGATTGAAAAAACAAAATCTACGCACAATAATGACATATTTTGAACTAGTTTGATTACAATGAATAATAATGCGCACGAATGCAGATGAGAAGTTATGGAAATTAGAGTTTCATCAGTCATTTCTTATGAACGTATTCCTGATGTACATAATAGACAAAAGTGATAATGGTTTTTATAAAATGATAAACGTTAAATATCTTACAGCAAATTTCAATTTACTCATATTAAATAAAATAACAAATGGCTGCTTCAATAGGACATTTAAAAAACAAAAACAAAACAAAACAAATCTTCACTCACTTTTTCACCTTCTTAGCGATGGTTCATGTTCTGTCGAATTAAAGGTGAAATGTCGTACACGTTGACGAAAATGAGATACGGACAATCGGATGATGAATTCTTTCAAAATACCGGTCGACGATTGAGGGCTAAAAAGTGTTGAAATATTTCACTTTTTTCAAACAAAGAAACGGTAATAAGGAATATAATAACCGCACTTATTCTGGCAAAGGATGATGTTAATGCTAGAAATCAAAGTTCGCTGATGAAAAATCATTTTTCAGTGTGAATATACAATCTCATGGTTTAGAAAGTTGAACTTGAAGCATTTGAAGCATTAATGGTATTTCTTTTTTAAATTTAAGAAAATAACTTCGCAATTTTGTTGTTGACGAAGGAAAAAGAGGAGATGTCCTCTCAATGCCGATGTGCCTCAAAAATGATGTGAGGCCGTTCGGCTTAGTGGATGGGTAGTGGTCGATATTGGGCATCTGTTTCTCCGGCCGATCGGTCAAACATGAGGGGACAGTTGCTTCCATGTACAATATGTGAAAGAGAGAAAGGGGTGAGGGGAGTGGTGGATAAGCAGCCGCTGACCGCTTATTCATTGGTCAGTTTCTCGAGCAAAGGCGAATCATGTTCACTCGACCGGATGAAAGATCAGTTCGCCTTGTTTAGAAAGAGCTATGGTCCCTCTTTCATAAAACTTGTTATCAATGACGAATGACACACATCTATGACAAAATGTACTCATAGCCAATCAAATGCAAGAATTTTAGTAGCTTATAACAATTATAATATCTTGCTATTGATTACAAGTTTTGTGAAACAGGGTCCTGGACGTGAATGTGATTGGATGTGCTGTCGTTGTGAGAAGCTGTTGTTTACTTAGAAGTTCGTCCCTTTCTCTTCCTCTCATTTCAATGTGTAATGTAGGATTTTTTTCTCTCAGAAGAAAAACGTATTAGCTTTTCGATCACTGTGTAAGTTAAGTTCCAATAAGATTAGCTTAACATTTCTCATCGCACAGTTTTACTTCATTTGCCCCTTCTTCTTCTTCAGAAATCTACTAATATGATTTATATCTTTTCTTTCCTTTATTAACAAATTTATTTTTCACCTCCATTTTCCTTCGCTTATTTTCTTCATCATCTGTTGTGCTAATTTACGTTTTCTTTTCTAACATATTACTTTGTTTCCATTGACCAATTTTCGTATTACAAGCTGGCCCTATTTAAAGATTGTGTCTTTATATGAAATGCATTCCACACAAATTTGGGCTTATTTTGCATTAGATAATGTTTTCATAGCTCGCATCTATATATCTAGTAAATTATGAGGGCACTTAGGCAACAAGAATTACATCGTAAAGTTTTTGAGACACATTACAAAATGATTAGATTTATGTTTTTGTTTTTTCCATTTATGAACCATGTACAAGTAACAAGTAACTGATCATTATTCTCATTCAAATTTTACCAGACTACGTTCATCATCACCATCTCTATTAAACATCCTCTCCGAAAAGTTGTTGCATTTTTCCTCCCTCTTTATTTTCTTGGAGACCTT
>BEXV01000232.1:219190-234655 GCA_003118195.1 Hemicentrotus pulcherrimus | reverse complement strand
AGGGAGGGAGAGTTGGGCTCACCCCAGGCTTCTAACTTTTTTTTGTGAAGTTAAAATGATTAATACCTCTTGGTTTGGTTCCCAAGTTGGGTCCCCATCGTCGCTTTCCTCTTCAAAACCATACTCTCGCAGCCAGGCTTGCTCTTCCTCTCTCTTCTTCTTCTTCTTCTTTTTCTTCTTGCGATAAGGATCAAAGCCCTGAATAGAAAGAGACAAAAGGATGGAAGAGGAGATGCCAATTGTTGTTAATATACAAAGAGCCCCCTTATAAAAATAGCCCCGGCCTGGTTTTTGAAAGCTCCCTCATTTTTGTCACATTTGACCTGTTTTTCATATGGAAGGAAGCAAACTAACTTTGTTGGACAAATCACACATCGCATAATCTAAAATTTTGTTTATGGATATCAATTTCACTACTTACGAGTATGGAGCAAGGGAAGCATTCTAAATATGTTTAAAAAAATGAAATGGTACCATTAAAATTTATTTTTAAAATGCTGATTTTGTAAGATATATATTTTCTTAAATTTCCCCTTTTAATATCATTGCCCCATTTTCTTTACCTTTGACAATATATATGAAAATATATATATATATTTAGAAAATGGTATTAAATTTCCTACTACTTTGTTTATAACATTCTGTAATACTGAACAAGCAAAACCCATCAGTATGCTACAAATTAAATCAATTCAATGTCCCCTTGTTCCATCCACATACAGTCCAACTTCATAAAAGATCCAGACTTACCGAGCCAGGATGGGAGAAGGGGAAGTGCCCAGATTTCTGCTGGCATTTTTTCTCATGCCTACTCCAGTGCCGTTCCTGACAATCGTAGCTACAGTAGCTTGTGTTCCAGCAACAGAAATAATTTGCCTCTTGGTAGCAACTGACACACTGTAAGTATATAGTTATGTTCATTATTTCAAAATATGATTGATATTGAGCTTTTTCGTTGTCGCATCAAGATTAATAAACAATACTAAACAGAACCCAAAACAACATGAAATTCTTTTTTTTTATACTACTACAAAATGTTCAAAAACATAAATTGCTGTTTAAAGCATTTCATGGAGAACATGACAAGAATTGCTGATATTTTCTCAATACAAGTTTAAGTTGAAGAGAGTCACCCTTGTGTGTAAGGCATCACTTTTCAAATCATTTAACAACAACACAATCTACATTCCTCAAAACAAAAATATTATCTTATCGAAGCTGAACTTCCTTCCAGTAATCGTACAAGGATTGGATTTGGACAAGTGCATAGCACTGCAAAGGTATGAAATACATATGCTACACAGCCTCTCTTTCAAAACAAGTTCTTACGAAAATCATACAGTCTAAGTTGAGAGCTACATGTAATTGAGCTATGGAAAGCTCCAAAATTAATCTGGAAGTCTTGACAGTGCTGTGGATAATAAAAAAACAAGAGAACATATTTACAATCACTCCTAGTTCTGAGTAATATCTCAAGAGAGCTCTTGAAGATGAGAAATTACATCTTACACTGGACACTCAATAAACATTCCACTGCCTTTCAATCACATATCATACAAATGCATTCTCTAGGTTCTTCATTCTCTCCACTCACCCATTGTTTTCCTTTGGTGTCAAAGACTGCATCTCGTCTCTGCTTGTCGAACCTTCTCTTGATTTTGTGCAGCTTGCAATCTCGACTGTATTCCATCACTTGGCGGATTTCTGCTGCAGCAAGCTCTATTTATCAACAATGAAAATCACGATGGTTACAGCAGTCTCTAATTTACAGCACATCATCAATTTGTTTTATTTCAGTCTCAGATATATTGCATATTTCAGATTCTTTGGCACAAGCACTTAAACATTGTACTGATAAAGACAGCATTTATTGAAATATATTGTTACTGCATTGTACCTGCAAAACTTTGAACTACCCACTACAAGTACCTTGATATTATGTGCACATCTGAGTGTGCTAATGAGCCTCCGTACATTTTGAAATTGTCTTTGTCTTGTGCATTATAACGTGAGATTCCTCAGTATCCATATTGTAAACAAAGGATTCATCTTTTTTAAACAGGAAGCAGGTTCTTTGACCGAGAAGATGGTTACACTGCATAAAATCTAGATATGGATGCTAAAAATTAAGCAGATTGGATGGGGTGGGTGATAATCTATTAGTCATAAAAATACAAAGCTCATTTCATTTCTTTATCACTTAATTACAAAAAGTGAAATTAAGGCCAAATGCAGAGCCTTTTGATGGTGGCAGCAACAGTTTCTGCAAACATAAAACCAATCTAAACTTACTGTTGCAGTGCAGCAACTCTTTCTCTTGGAGCTCCTGCTTAGCCTTGAGTGAAATGACCTCCCTCTTAAGATCCAGTACAAGTTTCTTGAGGTCTTCGCTGGCATCCACAAGACTCTCATCAAGCTCTTTGAAGGACTTTGTGGCATCGTCAACGACCTAGAATGAAGAGAAGCATGTTGGAGATGTTACATTGTCATCTAATATACAGCTTTTACCTTTGCTATGGCTACAAATGCTAAGGGCTTTATTATGTCAAAGATATAGGGTCAGGGTTAGTGTTTCACATTGGTTTTGATTAGGTTTAGTTAGGGTTAGGGATACTGCATGATATGGTTGGATTTCAAAATATGCATAGTTAAGGTAATTGACCACACAGCCATATTCACCTAAACATGGGTCAGAAAACCCTAGATGTGAATATTTCATGGTACAGTCAACCTTGCCTTAGCATCAATCTGTATACAAAGACCAAACATGTATTTATTTCTCTTTGAAACATAATTACTAAGGTGTAAGTTATATACATTAAAATGAATAAAAATTTGTTTTCACCTTGGCAATTAACTTTTTGTAGTCTGGATCTATTACCACTTGCTTTGGAGTTCCCAGCAACAACTCTTTGGATGTCTCGGACAAGTTTGCTAATTCATTGCCTTTCACTCCTGATAGCTTCCTGGCATCCTTTTCACTGCTTTCCTTGCCCTTTGCGTCTTCTTTCTTTGCTTCAGCCCCTGCTGATTTATCAGGGACAGCGTTGAGCTCAGGTTGGGCTTCTTTAGGAATCTTGTCTTTCTTGTCGACAGTATCTGCAGGAGGAGCTTCCGCATCCCCACTAGTCTTGGTTTCACAATCTGCAGAGTTCACTTTGGTAGGTGTCCCATCTGGTTTTTTGTTTGGAATCCCAGACTCCTCTCCTTCATCAATGAGTAATGCTCCATCGGATGAATCCTCATCATCAAAGTCATCATCACCTTCATCATCATCAACATCATCATCATCATTTTGACCTTCCCTACCCTGAGCTGGACCTGTCTCAACTGGGATGTCTTTCAACTTGCTGGGTCCAACTGATTGGGACTCATTCTTCATTTTTAACCCAGTTGGTTCTTTCGCTGTGGATGCACCTCCAATCTCAGATGGCTTGGTGATGGATGCAGAGGCATCTAACCCTTTCTCTGCCAAGTCTTCATCCTTCTTTTTATCCTTGACTGCCTCTTCCTGATTTTTGTTTTCTTCTTCAGTGCGTTCATTTTGTTCCAATATTTTGGATTTGGACATGTCATTATTTTCCATATTTTTGAAGTCACATCCATCATCTCCTTCATCTTCTGCCTCCATTGCAAATTTGTCATTATCAGTAATGGCAGGACGGTCCATACCATCTTCAGGAGCCTTAATTACCTGCTTGACCACCGCTTTAGATTCCTTCACCCTTCCATTTTCTGTTTTTTCCATCAAATTTTCTCCTACATGCTCTTGAGTCCCATCATCCATGGCATGAGAGTCATTGGAGGTGCTTGCAACTTGTGTGTCTTCTTTCACTGCATCTTCATATTCATCAACCTCACTCTCCATTGATTCATCACCTGTTGTATCAGCATCTTCCATTCCATCTTCATCATCTGCAATCTCCTCCTCAATACCTAGGGATGCCTTACAAGTATCAATGGTCTTGCCGAGGTCCAAAAGAAAGGAATCCTTTCTGGGTGTCGATTGATTAGACTTCACATCATCTTCAGGGATGACTGAGCTTGACTCAGATGAATTCACATTGGCCTCCAGATCATCAAGGCTAGGTAGGCGGCTGGGAAGGATACTAAAGCCGTCCTTAGTTTTGTTGACAGGTGTCTTTGAGCCTGGAGAATCAGATGATGTATTTGATGCTGCAGATCGTGACTCATGTGACCCTGCGTTACATGCATCTACCTCTCTCAAGTTATTTACAGGACTCAAAGCTTGTAGCTTATCCAAATCTACATCATCTGGTTCTTCAGTTTCCTGTCCTGCTGTTCCAGCTATCAAGTTATCCTCCTTGACTGAAGACATCCTTGGCACCTTCTCAGTCTGTTGTGAATGTGACTCAGACAGTTTTCTTTTCCTGCCAACGGATGATTCCTCATCTTCATGGTCACAGCATTCCTTGTCTGGTGCATCAGTTTGGTCATCTTTTCCCTCCTTCTCCTGTGAATGACTCACGTTTTCTTTAGAATCCTCATACGGTTTGTCTTGTATGTCATTCTCTACTTCTTGCTTCATATCTTCCTGCTCATCCCTACATGCATAGCTGTGGTCGAGTTTCTCAGGAGAGAGTGATGTATCTCCTGTTACATCTACCTCACTGTCATCCTCACTTGAGGCCTTGGAGGAGTCCATCTTTATCTCTGCAGTTGTATCCCTTTTCCCAGCTGCCTTATCATTCTCGACACTTGAAGCAACTGAATCATTCATGTTGTCATCTCCCCCACCATTCATATCTTCCTTCTTCTCAGACTCCTCCTCCCCGTTCTTGACGACATTCCCCTTCAATTGAGCATTCCTTCCTATATCTGTGAGGCTCTTGACCTTCCCGTCAGGCATGACTGCCAGAGAACTGGTCGTGTAGCGCTTGTTGGGGTCATATGGGGTCAGGTGAGGGGAGTACTTGTAGGGGGTGCCCAGCTTCTCTTCCAGTTTCTTGATGTGGAGCTCTGCCTCCTTGATGGAAGAGTTGAGCCCAGTCAGTCTTTTCTTGGAGGCTGGGAAGGGGATCTTGGTGGAGTATTGGAAGCAGTTGTGAACAGGTATCATGGCTCTGTCGTGCTGTCCGAAGAATCGAGCTTCAAGGAGACCATCTTCTTCCTTCATTGCCTGAGTGCAAGATCAGAAGATCAAAGATAATGTAAAAACGCTTACAAAAACTGGTTCAAAGTCTAGGGGATTTTGGTGGAGAATAATCAGTGACTCAAATTTGAAACGTGGATGGCTTTGTTTTGGAGGGATTTATGGGGACTATGCTTTAAAAAAACGCAAGCAAGATAATAGAAGATACAGAGAAACAGTACACATATCCTCTATAGCCTCATCCATAACACAGGTCACACACAAACACTTTCTCTTCGAAACAATTACATTATTACAATCATTCATTATCACTATAATACCCAAACATCCTTCATATTTGATTTTTTGTTTGTTTAGATTTATAATCATCACAGATTATACTATCTTTTCTGTATTATTTATAAACGATGTACCATTAAAAAAATCAAGGATACCATTGATAAGATGTCAATTATTTTAAAGGAATTTGGGGGGCTGGGGTGATTTTCTAACTAACACATAATACTCACCTTAGCAGGCCAGAAAGGGAAACCGTGAAGCTTGGCCCACACAAGAGGATGAGGTTTAGTCTGTGAAACAAAACAAAAATTATTCAGTCATAAGGTTCAGAAAGTTGAAACTCCTGAATGTTGAGGGAAGTGTTAAGGAGAATTAAGTTCCTTGAAAATCTCTAAATAAATAGGTCATGCTCAACTTTTTA
The DNA here is from genome assembly GCA_003118195.1 of Hemicentrotus pulcherrimus. Taxonomy (NCBI): domain Eukaryota; kingdom Metazoa; phylum Echinodermata; class Echinoidea; order Camarodonta; family Strongylocentrotidae; genus Hemicentrotus; species Hemicentrotus pulcherrimus. Next base: position 228,842 of record BEXV01000232.1, on the reverse strand, counting down.
TTTTTCTTAATTGAAACATATTTACAAAAAATGAAAATCATTGACTCTGAAAGTTCAGAAGGTTTAGTATTTATGTATATTGAGAGAAAATGTGAAGAAGTATCTTCTGAACCAACAATCAGATGGATAGTGCTCAACAAATAATTTTGATTACTCATAAATTTGTAACATTTGTATTAAGAAAACAACATGGAATGAACGTGTGTCAAGGTCATGGGTCAGTTTGGCAGTTTAGTTACCACAACCTCTGAAGGAAGGGGGATGAATATCAGTAGTTGTTATAAAGTTGATCTGGAGTTCTGGTAACGAAAGTGCTAATCGAGAGGAATTGGCATAATGCAGGCTGAGAAGAAAAATAATCTGCTGGAACTCACACAAACTTCTGAAAACCATTGAGGTCGTTTATAGACAGCACCCAGGTAACAATCTGGGCATAGCTCAACCTCAGCCATCTAGGATTAAACAAACAATATACATGCTTTATGGAGCATAAGTCTGTGATATAAAAATAAAGGACATATGTCTTCAAGTACAGTGTATGTTGCAAAATCAGCCAGGAATGGTGTAAAATAATAAGGGTTTCCTTGAAATGGCACAAATATGCGCATTAAATCTACATTTTCATGAGTATGCATCAACTATGGGTTTTATTGCACAAAAATAAACAAATTTCTGCATAACAGGGAGGCAACAAAATTTGATATTCAGAAACAATCATGCATTCCATTTTCTTTACACAGTGAACATAAGGATATACATGTACATATACAGCAACAATTTCAATGCAGTGGAGTCTTTTTATGATTTAGCGGAGATACATGTATGTATAATTCAATTCAATTCAATTTGTTTTATTCATTTCCATTTTCAATAAAAACTGTACAAAGATATATACAATGATAAGCATTTGCAATATATAACAAAATGAAAAAAAAAAGGGAACCAAGAAATAAGCCCAAATGGCCTTGTGGAGGCATAGTTCCCCGAACAGTAGTTAAGAGATTTACATATACAAAGAGGAACATCTTTCATGGCAGGTAATACAAATGGAAATAATCATTACAAAATCATAAGTTTGAAAACCATGGCTGAGATTGGAATGAGACCGAAATATATTCCTGATGCGCCCTTTCAAAAATCCTTGTCATGTTACAAACATACACATCACACAAACATACAAATCACTCACCTCTGTTTCACAAGCCTTTAGAAGAGCTTTAGCAGCATTGCTGTACCTATTCCCACCTGCGGAATTAAAAGTAACAGGTTTAAAAAACACAGAAAGGAACTTGAAAAACAAAGGGGTGGATGAGAGAAAATGAATTCGGGGGAGGGGGTAGCGAGGGATAGGGGGAGAGAGAGGAAGAGGTGAGACTCTGAGACATTCCAATAAGCTAGTACATATAACTAATTCTAGCAGATCTGTAAAATTTCTCAAAGCACTTTGGGTGGGTTCCTTCACATCATACATGTAACTGTTCTTACATGTCCATGTAAACAAATAATTCTTATCAACTTATTCAATTTCTAATATTATGACATACATGTACATTAATCACTATCCTCACACTTACTTCCAAAATAGACAAAGGCGTTGTGGACGATCCATTTGGCATCTGCTAAGAAGGCTTCTGTAGAGCCGTAAGATCTATTCTGGACATTCTATAAATGAGTTGGCATGAAAAGGTATAATAATACAAATGGTTAATGTATTTCAGTGAGATGGTATGGAAACTGAATCTTCTACTTAGCGTAATGCCTCAGTCACACCTTTGCATATTTGGCTTGCGTATTGCTGCGTATTTATGGCAACCCTTTTTAACATTTATTCCCATTTCTTGATATCAAGAATTATGATTGCTTTACAACGGAAAATCATTTCTTGATATCAAGATATAGGAATAAAAGTTAAAAACGGCTTGCCATACATACGCAACAATACGCAAACCAAATACGCAAAGGGGTGATTGAGGCATAACACTTGTCATAGATGAAAAGCATCAAGTAGTATGTTTAGAACCAGAAGGATGTTAGCTCTGAGTAAAAGTATATGAGTTAATGCCAATCTGGCTCTCAACAGAAGTAGTATTTATTTTCAGTGACACGTCATTCTCACATTAAGAAAAAAAAGTGCACCCATTTAATACTGAATTGTGTCATTCACAAAGGATTAATACAGGAATCATCTTGTTCTAAGATGCAACAGGTTATTAAAACACAAATCTATGGCCCTTGCCAGCCAAAGCACTACATAAGCAAGCGTGCGTGATAACAATGAATACTCTCAGGATCTACCTGACAATCTGTGCACAGTTGGCATAAAATGATATAGGTCCTACTGAAATACAGTCTCCCAAGCACACATGTAGGATTAAACTTTAGGACATGTATGCAGACAAGATAGTCAGACAACTTGTATTGAAAGAGATAGAATACCTTTTCCATGACAGACAGATCCATGGGATGATATACAAACTGTCTGTAGTCTCGAAACTCCCTCAAGTCATCGATCGGAGTGAACAGCAGTGACTAGGGAGAAACAATGGCAATTTCAAGGTGAATTAGGTGTCCAATAATAAAGTGCACATTCATAATGATGGGCATTTTGTAGTATCACTCAGTGCATCTAAAAGGGCTATAATCATTTCAAGAATTCATCCCCGAAACTGGAAACTCAGACAGAACATGCACTAAAATACTTTACTTAACTTGTCCTATATTTCACAAAAGATAAATAGATCTAGGGAAGTACGGGATGAGCTGCAAAACCTTTATTTGAGATTTTTCAGGTTTATGAATGTTTGATGCATCTCTTGTTTTTTCTTGGTGGGTGGCTATACTATGCAATATCTATATACTATTTAGAAAGTGACATTCATTTAAATCAGAAATGACAAGCACATGGATAGAAAACAGTCAAGTCTTTCAATAATAAATAGAAGCATAATCTTAAAATAGCTTACATTTGTGTATCGTTTCATCTTTTCTATAGCTGTACGTAGAACCTTTGCCAATTTATCGACAGTGAGCAAAGCCATGGCATTGGACTGTGTTTCCGTACATTCTGCATCTGTGATTTTCTGATGGAGCAAATTGTTTGACATGAAAAAATAAATAATGTACCATTAATTATGTCAAAAAGTATATGGCAGAACGTAGTGGATAGCAATACTGCCCATCCAAAAAATCATACATTATATTCATCAAAAATTCAATTATTTAAAATTGTTCATATAACATATATTTTTCATATGCTGAAATTTCTCAAAACCTGGGACCACAAACGTTCTTACACAATGATAAATTACGACTGCTGATAACTAGAGTTGCGGTTGATAAAACACCCGAGCTGAGTTGCAGTAGATTAGGCTCAATTGCATGTCTTTGAAGACAGTGCCCATGAGGGACAATCAAGTGATAAACTGCGCTTTTAATACATTCAAACGAGTTGAAGTTTGGATCATATAGATAAAGGTACAGAATGTAAATGTAATGTGAGTAGCATAATTCTGAAAATAGAATATTTTAGGGAAAGTTCAAGGAAGTTTTTCCCAACACAGAAGACCTAGTTTTTAGCATACCCAGTGATTTTATCAAGTGGACAGCCCTACTACAGCTTAGATCAGACGAAGAAAAAGGACATTTGGGATGTTAATTTTTTGGTTATTTTAACTTGGTAACATATGGGACACCAAATACTGATTATCTTGGACATGCTCTTGACACCAAGGGATCTATATTTTCACCTCCTATATTTTCACCTTGTTGAGCTACATTGGCTTCCTGCAAGAGCAGAATTGAATTCAAGGTCCTGCTGCTCACATTTAAGGCAATTCATGGTCAGACCCCAGGATATGTGTCATCTTTAATCGAGTGGCGTCATCTTCGCCCTCGTCTTCGCTCATCTGGCCTAACTCTCCAGATGCCCATTACTCATCTCAAGGACTATGGAGACCAGGCATTTCCTCTATTGCTCCTGGCCTGTGGAATTCCCTCTCATCATCTCTCCGCGAAATTGACAACCTGGACCACTTCAAAGCTTCACTCAAAACTCACATCTAGTTCCTTCAGACATTTAAATGCTAATTTTATAGGAGGAGCTCGCGCCTTTGAATGTTTTTTTCAACAGATATATGGCACCATACAAATGCTGTTCATCATCATCAATTTCTTACCTCACACTCCAAACACACCCAGTCTGGTTGAGGGCAGGGGAGCTTGGCGCAGGTATCGTGGTAGGCCCTCGGACAGACGTTACAGTACAAGAAATTACCATCGCGCCTCTGGTTGTGGCACACCCAGCAGTAGAAGTCATTGTGCGGATGCTGCAATAGAGCGATTAAAGAAGAGTCGGCATTATTATGTTGAAGATAGAGAGGAAATATGTGAATTTATTCAAAGAATCCTCTCAATGTGGCCAATTACATTATAGTAACCTAACGTTCACAATGGAGATGAAAATGAATTGATCTAAAGAACATACTAGGGGATGTACAAGTCAAGAGGAAAGGTGCTATTACAGGCATGGTGACCACTACTACAGTGTGCATGTGGCCCCATCTCAGAGAGAACTCTCCTCAGAGTATATTCCTGTAAGTTTTATGAATGCACAACTCCCTACTTACCCAATTTTTGATGCTCTTTGGAACAGGAACCTTTGTCTTTGATGAACGGATAAAGTCTGCTGCCATCTTTGTTACAGACTGTGGAGAGTTTGCTGCAACATTGGGTGATGCAGGAAGCTTCTTCTTCTTCTTCTTTTTCATCTCTTTTTCTTTATCTAAAAAGAATACATAGTAAGACAGTTAGCAGTATCTCAAACATATAAAAGACATCTTTTTAAATCACAAGTGAAAAGTTATTTTTGATGATTCCAACAGTAAGTTTCACCAGGCTTTACTTAAAGGCACACTGCCATACTTGTAGCTACTTGCTCCCTCTATATAGAAAACTTTCCCAATCGGTGCCTGTTGGTCCCCCATGATCCTCTTTTTCTTATGTTAAATGAGATAGCCACCTGTCACAGTGACCTCGATGGCTCTCTGTGTGGTCTAATCCCTTCTGACCCAGTAGTGGTGACGGTGTTTAATCAAAGTTTCCAATTTTCCTCTAGAGTATGGATTGTGGGGGGAAAAAAATCTGATTTCTCAGCACATCATCTCATTAAGACTCGTTGTTTTCTTACCTTTTGCTTTAACTGACTCTTCCTCTGCTTGCTTCCTCTTAGCTCTATGAAAAAATAAAAGTGATAGTTATTCTACTTTCGGGTGGGGGCAACATTACTTAATATCATAAAAGATAAGAACGTTTTTACATGACAGCAAGTAGGTTAACAGCAAGTAACAGATACAAAGTGAATAAATATTTAAAATATTAAATTTGTGAGACATTTTGTGAGAGTTTGCGGACACCTGCGCCATACAAGCCACCATCAAGCCTGTATGAGCACAAACAGACAAATGATTACTTTATGTGTGCATCTGTTTCAGAAATGAAAGTTTTAACATCGACATTGCATCAAGTTTATTTGAAAAGGGTGCAATTATATCAGCACACAGGTGGTGTTGTATTTTAGTGTCATGTTCTTTTAACCAGATGGAATGTATGTTCCTACCTTAGTTGAGATTTATTTTAAAAAGGCTGGATATAAACTTTAATTCCTGTTCAACCTCAGTAGTACAAGTATGACCGAAAAGACGTGCAGTTGCATAATAAAGAAACAATGTTTGCAACACGTGATTTAAAAAAAGAAGATTTTAATTTTTTCGTTTTTTTTTGTAGAATTTGATTGACTCTTTGACCCCCTCTCGGGGTATGAGAGTACAAACAAACATAAAAGTATAAATAGCAATGCATGACTTATGAATACAATTCACATACATTATACATAGATAATGACAAGGATACAAACGATAATTTCATGAAGAAAAAAATAATCTACAAATCATCGTTTCTTCGTGCTATGATTCCTGCAAGACTCATAAGACCGATAACTTCCTCACTTGAAAAATACTTTGCATAGACCTACTTAAGTTGCAGCATGGACATACTACATAGATCCCTGCTCTCGGTACCATTCTGTCAAATTGTTAGAAACCTTTAGACAATTAAAAAAGACTATTATATACTAACCCTGCATTTGCCCGATGCGTCCGTCGCAGCGCAAGAGGAAAGTGACCATCGTTGCTTAAATCCATCTTAACCGGAGTACTTTCCATTGTCCTTGCTAATTTTCTGCTTCAAGCGTTACACCTCACATGCATGTGACAGCAGAGTCTAAAACACAGTGGTCAAAGGGAACACTTCAAGGTCATCTCTGAGTCTGCATGCATCTGCAACTTGGAAATGAAATTACCTGGAAAAAATACAAAAAAGGAGTCCTTTGTCAATTTACTAATAGAGCAGTCATTATGAACCCAATCTTAAAATTACTTATTCAACATTTTCAAAAATACATCACATAAACACTTGAATGACTGAGCTGAGCTTTTAAAATCAGCAAATAATGTACATTGTAGAAGGAAAAAAAAACCTACATAGTACATGTATATGTAGGAACAAATCAAGAACAAATCTGATAATTTACTATACCATGAATGGAAAAGAAGTACATGGACTGAAAATAAATCACCAATTACTAAATTAAATTAATCCAACAAAAGAAGAATATAAAATGAGCCACACCACCATAGCAACAAAATAAGAACTTACTTGTCAAATGTCTAGTAAGATTGATCAAAATCAATTAGTTTGGAACATAATGTGGTAGAATTTTGATTATTCTGCAATTTGTGCGAATTTGATTGTTAGTAGGCCTACACACAAATATATCAAACTTCTATAACATTATACACGTACAGTGTACAATCGTTACCATACGCACGATATTCACTATTTGCCATGTACATGTACACATGTTATGCATTAAATAAAATTATGAAGAATTTGGTGACTTACAGGACCAACGCGTTCTTCAGAGCTTTTCGAACTTCAAGATACCAAAATATCAATAAATACCACTTTACTAACTCAGTGATTCATTGTCAGTCCACAGATTACTACCTCAGTAGAATGACCAATATGGCTATAATACATACATGTACACTCAATGCCTATACATGTACATGCTCAGGAAGCTGGGAAGCACTACTGCACATGCTCAGAAGCTACGGGTCATAGGTCACTGCATTAGCATATATATAGGTTATTCACTACAGTCCCATGCATAAGTTTTTATGTAATGTTCTAGTGTTTTCCTGGGTATTTTAGTGCAGTGTGCAAAATGTGCCTGGTGAATAAGTGCTCTCACAATCAATGAATGGAATAGTCTGCTGGCATACATGTACATGATATGGGATAAAAAGTATTTTCATATGACCTTGGACATTTTTTTCTTATTTACTTGTGATTTAAAAGCAACTACCGGTAGTACTTTTTATTCAGATATATTTTCTCTCGAATTTTCCAGGGCTCCGTTAGTTTTTCTCAGAGCTACATGTAAATCGCTTCCAACAAGCATAAATTATTTGCTGGTACAGTACAAATTATCAGGCAACGTCCAAGTTGATTCATCAATTCACGTTTAATATCCTTGTACATAGTGCTATCACCTTTTTTCTTTTTTTTTCACTTTATTTAGAACTTGCTATCCAATGTACAATGTACAATGTACAATATAGTCAAAAAGCACAAATTCCTCCAAAATGTATGCCATTTGATTCAACTAAAAATATACATATATACATCATACATGTACATGTACCTTTATAAATTTTTAACTTTCTTATTACGGTATAGTCTACTATACATGTATATCTACATGTATCAATTGTTACATGTAGTTGTTACTTGACTGATTTTGCTCAATATCTTTGAAAGAAACTTTTATTCCATTAAAAAATGTAATAAAATATATATAACTGATATTTATCATCAATGATTGCTAACATCCATCTTGATAGGCCTACCTATTAAATTATGAAACTTGTCATAATTTTTTTTTTTAATTATCAATACCAAGAAAAATTATCATCATCATCATTACCGGTACTACTAGTATTTTTACAATTTTTTACAAGCTTTATTGTACAGGTATTTGTTCTTGGTGTTACAATATATTTAAAAACATCTTCATTATTAATATGATTTAGCTTATGAAATACATTTCAAACTTACTTTGATTTTAAATGCATACTTTACCTGTATATATGTAGGGGTCTACATGTAGGGCAGGAAGATGAAGAAGAGGAATTGGCATTTCAAGAAGTTAAGAATATGAAGAGAAGGAAGAGGGAAGAGTGAAAAGGAGAATTTAGAGAGAAAAAAAGGAAGGGATCAAGAAAGAAAACTATGAAACTGATGATGAGGATGAATATAATTATGAGAAGAAGAACCTAACAAAGAAGAAGAGAAGAAGAGAAGGAGGAGGAGAAGAGGAAGGAATTTAATAGTGGGAATATAGTTATATTATTGATAACAAATTTGCAGTTTGGATTAGATTTAGATAATCGGGGCAGCGCCAGGAGCGTCACAATGTGACGGACATGTGCTCTATATAAGAAGCCACCATTATTATTATTATCATTATTTATCATTTAGTATTTTGTTACAAATAGCAAGCGTTGCCTTCTGGATGAACACGTGGACATGGATAAAAGCGGTGGTTTAGTGCTTCCTAGTGGCTAACTTCAAAAATATTTTGGTCATCCCGTCAGGTTGGGGGACACGTTAGTAATTTTTGTGTAAAAAAACATGCCCTTTATTCAAGATATATTAGAAATAGCAGAGGTAAATTTTTAATGAAATAATTCCCCTTCATCTACAAATAGCCTGGTCTCATCCAATTTACCTGACACTGACAGCAGGGAAAAAAAATACTTAAACAATTTTGGGGGCTACTTTTCAAGCTTGCTTGCATGAAAACAACATTCTTTACTCTAACTCAATGCAAATTTTGAGGGCCCTTTTACGACTTTCAGGGGCTCTTTTGGGCATTTCGCCCCTAGTCCCATGTATTTTTTCCACTGACCGACACCGACAGCGACACTTTGTGAAAACCCTATTCTACAGCAAATCTACGAAAGGAAGCTCCGTTAGAGCTGAGCTCCCTCAAGTAAAATGTTATCATTTGGTTAATTATGGTTTCTACTAACTGGGAGCTCCGTCAAAGACAGTCGGAGAATAACTATAATGTAGCTTAGAGTTTACAATGCAATGTGACTAGACCCCTCTACAATTATTTTACATTCCGACTCGGACTCGGACTCCGACTAGAGTCATGTCAGACACTATTAGCAATCATTTACTTTCTTACTAGATCTAGGTCTAGATCTAGGCCTAGACCCTATAATAAAACTTTCTTACTTTATTTGGCGCTAGTTAAATAGGGCCTAGCCTACTAGACAGAAATGACTCTCTGATATGGGTTATTTCTTTAATAAAACTGACATTTGTTGACATTCCCCAATAATCGGAGGTGAGTAGTGAGTGGAGCCAAACAGTTTCAGACTCAGTGGAACAACCAGCGATATATTAGAGAGACTGAAGCTTTTTGTCTACTACCATCCTACATGATCATGCTTTCATTACCATTATTTAATACGTTAATAAATAGGCCTAGATCTATATATTTTATTGTTAGGCATAGATCTAG
>BEXV01000232.1:189362-201341 GCA_003118195.1 Hemicentrotus pulcherrimus | reverse complement strand
CCCCCCCCCCCTCCCCCTCGAGGTTATAATGATAGCTTTATTTTCAAATTTGTATTAACCTGCTCATAATTGTCAGTCATCTTTCCCTTTTTTTCTTTTATAGTGCGAGCAATCGAAGGAGGTGATCAACTTGATGCCATCACAGCTTCCCCTGTTGCGTCTGACTCCCCCCACTCAGAAAATGGAAGTGTCCGGGCAAGGACCAAGCCTAAGAAGAAATAAGTCCTCTCCTTCAGCCCAATGGGTGATTGCCTAGCAACAGTTTCCATCAATTCAGCCTTGCTTATCATCTTCATGTTCATGCAGCCTTCCAAATCGTGTGAGCATCAGTTCAAGAAAGAAAAAATGCAGAGTGTGGGAGGAGTGGGAAAAAAAGAAAGATTTAACTAATCATTTTCCATTCTTTGTCATTGGTCTTTTACCTTCATCATATAACACATCTTTTCAAGTGTTCTCCATTTATCATTCTCAAAATTCTTCTAGTTCTTGATTTAGTTATCTTTCTAGTATTTTCCATCATGTTATCATTCAACTCTACACTTAGAGAGCTTTTTTTTGTAACTCTATCATTTAGTAGGTTTGTGTTTAGATTTATCACATTTCCTTCATTTCTTAAAATTTACAATGCTCATATTTTCATCCTTTCTGACTTTTAAGCACAAAAAGAGGCCTTGGCTACCTGATAAATACATTTCATTTTATCTATCAATTTTTTTTTTGTGGATAGAATTATGAAAAATACTAAATTAAACTGAACCATTTCAAGTTTGGCTTTGCCAATTTAAAGTTAAACATAATGATGTTGATTTTCTTTAAGTGCTGAAAGAGCAAACATTATTTTCTAGGAATTTTGTTTTATTGTGCAGAAAACCATATTCCCATCGAAATGTTATAAGGAATTGTTTTATTTACATCCTCTTTGAGATTAATCATTTCAAATTTTGTTTTACATTTTTGTTCTTTTCTCCTATTTATGCATATAGTGTTATCTATAGCAACAAAAAGATTGCAAATAGAAGGATACATCTGGTCAAAATTGAATTTATTTTTATTTACAAAAACAAGAGTAAAATATGGAGATAGATTACATGTATTTTTCAGTATGGAAGTTGCGTCTTAAATTTGTTTTCAAGATGATATGCATGTAGATATTTCAGCATTTAATGTAATACGCTCATATATCATAGATGTAGACATTCCTTTTTTTCTGTCATTATAGTATTATGGGTGGTCATTGGAAATATGACATCATTTGCATGCTTCACATGAATTTAAATAAGAAAATATGCATGTTGTGTAAAAAGTTATTCTCTTTTACTTTAATTTTTCAGTAACATGTAATTTGAGTAGACTTTGTAAATGTAGTGCAACTGTATTATTACTGATACTCTGATATATTGTCAGAGAGAGTTACGTACATGCATACTTACAGGTTCTCACCATTACATAACACACTCCCACTTGAATGCGACTCAAGAAAGAAAAATTTGAAAGGTAGATACCTACAAGAGCAATAGATATTTCAGTGCCAACCTTCACTGTTTAAGAAAGCTTTATCCCTCCTAGTATCATAGGGTACTGCACTGAGAATTCATTCAATTGCATCAATCATGAATAATTTCTGCAGAGAACCCCAAAATTGTAAGTTGAATAACTTAATATTCCCTTGTTATAAATAGAAAAAAAAAAGATAAAAACAGAAAGAAAATGATTTCATACTCCTCTAATAAACCACTGTACATGTATATTCTGCCTGTGGTATTTAATGTAGGTGAAGGGACATACCTGTACCATGCAGTTACTATAAAAGTTCCACTTGTTAATGTAAATTAAAGAGGTCTCTTATAGTCTACTAAGTATACTGTTTAAAAGTATTTGTTGTCAAGTTTTCTTGCCTGGTTGAATTACAGATACTGCTAAAAACTGGATAATTATAATCTTTACCATGTTTTTTAGTTTAGAAAAGTGAAAATAAAATAATCAGATAGGAATGAAAGACCAGTTTGGTGGAGGAAAATATTTTGTTATGAGTGATTCCTACATAACTTTTTAATTTTTATTATACATATTGTTGTCCTAATCCCAAGGGGAACATCTTTTATTTATTTTTGATTGCAAATTATGCTAAGTTTTAACAAATCCTCTTGGTTTTTACTACCCTTATAATATGACTTTGAATAGTGGCATTCAATTCACCGCACCACAATCTTATCGATGGGCTACATGTAAGTAGTTTATTTTGTAAATTGTTGAGAAAATGTTTAGAATTTTTACCAAACCCAAGTTCCCACAGTTAGCTGATAGTTGTAAAGGTCCTTACTTTAAAGGAATAGAGTTTTCCTTTGTCATGTAGGGATGTTGTCACAGACGCTTACCTGGTCAAGAACATGATATAGTTACCAAAGATGGATTTATAATGTTTAGACCGACTGTTTACTCCATACATTTGATGGCATCATTGGAATTCTTTTCATTTTGTTTTGTTTAATTCAGCCCAAGATCTTACTATTACTACATGTTCTTGGTACATTGTATATGTAGTGAACAGTGAAATAGAATTACAAAGTATTTCATGTAAAATATAAATGGACCAAATATTGACCCTTGTGGGAAGCCATGAATTTAGTCGTGGTCAGGTCATGTGTGCAAATATTATTGAAAATGAATGTAGGAGAGAGACTAGAATAAGATTTTGTTTATTTGAAAAATGTATTTATTTGAAAATCAACTAAAGCCTAGGTTGCTTTCATTGAAACTAGAAAATGGATCAAAATTATACATATAGAAATAGAATGCATATTGTGATATGGAGATTTAAATTTGTGCATTAGACTTGTTTTGTTTTGTTTATCAAGACAGGCTTTTTAGAGGCCAGGAATTATTTAGCACTTGCCAAGTGCAAAGGTTGAGTTGAAAATACAGACAATATGCAAAATGGCTACTTACTACTGCACGTAAAAATTTGAATCGCTGCATGTGAATGATTATGGTTCTGTTTCATACACATATTGTAATGTAAAGTTCTTTTTTCATCTTACCTTTTCTTCAGAATTTTTATCATTCTTTAACACATCTTGTTTTTTGATGACATAGCGTATACTGGTATGTTAAACACTAACATTGAAATCGGATTTAATCAAATTCTCCTGTAAACTTGTCTTTTCCGTTGTATTTTCCTCCTCATCAATACAACTCTCGTAACTGTTTCTAGAGTTGATATTAGTTATGCACGCCTGACATTAATATTCATGCATTGATCATTGAATAGAAGAAAATGACTGAGACATTTCTTTTGGTCAAATTTATATTGATATTAACCCCTTGCTTACAGGAACTATATGGTTGGTACCTGTATTAAGCTCATTGGAGCGAGGTTAAATTGTCAACTGGTCAATCAGAAGCCTTGTTTTCACGTGCCGCAGTAACTGCCACTGTAACTGCCACTCCCCAAAAAGGTCACATGTTTAAATGAAGAGCAAGTTTGGGTAACAACTAGAGGCTGGGTGAAACAAAGGCCCCTATGCGTACTCTTTCATCTGGATAAATATTTGCAGGTTTCTTATTTGCTTCACTTTTAAGTGATTTTATTTTGTTTACCCAGTTTTCTTTAAGAAGTTTACTGAGTCACGTCTGAACGAGGCTTGGGGCCTGGGGAGATGCAGGCATGGTCAGGTGATAGTATGAGACAAAAGATCTAGTTTTGATAAAGAATGTATTTGCAGAAAAGAGTCGCAAAGCTCATTTTGGCTGTACTGTTTATTTGGGATTGTTGGTATATTAATTTGTATGTAGATATGCATGTGGTTTAAAAAGTATTATGTAATTAATGTTCTTCAAGGAATACATTTTCCTTTCTGTTTTGTCTATAGTTCATGAGTATTACTATGAACTTTTATGGTTACATGTATCAAAACAATTCTTTTTCTCCAGCCTATGTATTTTCTTTGACTTTTGCTTCTAAATAAAAGTAAAACACTTTAAAGTTCACTTTCATGTTATGTTTTGTTATTATGTCAAGGATATTTGTTCGTCTGTTGATGTGAATAGTGAAGAAAGAAAGGTAGGGGACTAGGGGAGAAGGAACTTAAAAGAAGTCTATGGTGATCTTGTAAATTAAATGAAAAACTTACATAAGAAGTCAACTAAATTATTCATACATAACCCCCTATACATTTACCGGTTAGCTGTAATATGTCACATTCACTAGAAACATATATCGGGACAAATCAATTTGTCACTTACTTACAAAACTTGGTAAGGGTATGAATAATTTAATTGTGAACTGTATCCTGGTACAGTAATTATCACAGATATTTGATTTGAAACTGTTCATAGAGCAAGAGATACACAAACCTATCATGTTGATCGTACATTGCTGAAGGTAACACGTATTATGAAAGACCGATCAAATCCTTTGTTCCGTAATTATAATTTTAATCGATCAGGAATACGTCTCTGCGTTCCCCGCACTAGGCGGGAACGCTTCAGATGCAGTTTTGTGCCGGATTCAATTCACATGTTCAACAGTATGGTAAAACGAGGACAAGCCATGTAGACATTGTACCTTATTTTTGTTTTCCTCCATTTCTATGCAAGTAATCAGATTGTATTCTTAGATGAAACGCCATTGAGTTTATGTTGTTATTATGTTTTATAATCTAATTTTGTACATACCTTTGGAACACACATATACCAGTGAACAATGAATTTCCATTTGTTATGGACAATAAAATCAATTCAATACAATTCAATTCATTCACAATGGGGACATTGCTCCTAGGGCTCTTAGCAGACTAAATACATGCACATGGGCTTACTTCTAATCATCAGGTCGCGTTGGGTGAAAACATTCCCCTTTGGCTCACAAAATGTCAGTTTGAATTAATTTTAGTTGAGGTGAAACAATAAATGGGACCACTATCAAAAATTCTCAAATGCATACCACAGATAAAAAGTTATTTTGATAAAAGAACTTTATTATATGAATTTTCATACACATCTATACATAATTATGCACACTTTAATACATGTACATACATATATACACAAGGTGAATACAAATACAAAATTTACCTTGATATTAATTGGTAACTTTCATGGTAAATAACACTGGAGGACAAGGATCAAAGATACAATTCCTGAAAAAAAAATTCTCCTTAGATGACAAGTTTCATGAAACGGGGCCTGGAATGCAAAGTCAATAATAGTTTAATTAGTGTCATATTTAAATCAAAAATTCTTTTTGGGAAGAATAAATGAAAGTTTAGCTAACATTAAGGCTCATTGACATGGTACTAGAAAGTCAATATCCTAACAATGTGGTTCTAACTCTGTGTGTAACAGAATTATGATTTCAATAATTATGGATGGTAGTTTGCATTCCGGATGCTTTCTTTTTGTTTCTTAACTTCTATACTACTGTAAGGAATGATCTCACATACTTCATGCACCAGATAGAAAGTAAGTCACCATATTGTGATCCTCATTTTCACAAATGGCATTAGGCATGAAATAATTCAAATTTTATACAAATACATCTAAATTGAGCATAAATGATTGCTTGAAAATATGGTTCACACACTTATATTCCTTTAAAAAAAACATGTAATACTAAACCAGCGAGTATCATATTTTATCAATGACTTTTATAAATGCATACATACTTTCCTTATCTATTTCATACACTATCTTCCGTAAAATTGCATTCTCACAAATGTGGGGACACATTGTCAAGAAAAAGATGATTAAACCAAATAACATAATCATAATATGAATTTTGCATAAATTAATCGCACTGCCAAATGATAAATGAATAATATATAATTATGTTTACTGTCTTATAACAAAGATTAAATTCAAATATGTCAATTTTTTTTTAAAAAGCATCGTAATGTTTATCATTCTCGCAGTGACGTTACACAAAAGCATTAAGACATTCTACATCTTGTAAAAATATCAAAAAGGGCCACAGTATGCAATATTCAATTTTCAGAAAATTTGATAATAAACCTGACAATGCCAATATTTGCTACCGAGTTTGTAATTTAAATCGTACAGAAAAAGGCCATCTGGTGGATTTGCAATGAAGGAGCAACTGTCTCCACATCAAATAATTAATTACGATTTTGTACTGAAAAAGATTACAGAGATACTGGTATGAAAAACTTGATTTGGGAAATGGCTGTTTGTCTCAATGACATGTATGTAGCTCAAAAGCATTACAACCTTCAACATCCTGTAAAAATATCCAAAAATGCCAAAAGTACCGGTATGCAATATTCAATTTTCTGAAAAGTTGATTATAAACCTGGCAATGCCAATTTGTTACTGAGTTTGTATGTTAAATTATACAGAAAAAAGCCATCTGGTGAATTAGTAATGATCATTCGAAGGACATCTAACATCTAAATTGCTTTTGATTCATTGCTTGACAATTCTTGATGATCGTATATCAGATTATTCTAAATTTGGGTTTACTAAACCTTCTGACAAAGCTCTCTCATGCTGGAGTGACAACCCTATTCTCACCTCCTCGTAACATCATTGCAAATAACTGGGACTAAGCAGCTTTAATTCTCATATGTGATCCAAACAAGACTCCAGAAAGACCTCAAGCTTCGCTTTATCCATCAGCTTCTTTCCCTTCTCTTCATTTTATTACATACATAAAGCCTAGTTTCAGCATCTTCAAACGCAGTATCAACATTAAGAGGTAAATGATTGTCTTGATCAGCTCAGATCTCTGTCGATAGTCAGCCCCCTCTCATCCTCTAAAAGTGTCTCCACTCGTGTTCTCTGCAAGGTGAAAAATAAAAAACAACAGACAAATAAACACAAAAATTACATGATTTATATCAACTACAAATATGGATATATGGATGCAAGAACGCGAATGTCCTAAATCTATTACAAAGTAATCAATGGGAAACCAATACTGGGTTAACAGGGACCTCTTTCATATGGTTTGTTCAAAGCCAAGAGGGCGTTAACTATTCGTTAAAGTATAGGAGTTAAACGCTGTTGGCTCTCAGTAGACAATACATTTTTTTCAAAAAATTATGATTAGTTATGAAAGACGCTAATGAGCATTACTCCCAAAATAAAATGCAACTGGTTCTCAACCTATTTCCCATCAATCAGAATCATGCATTTAGGCCTTGCATCGGAGGTTTGGGATTAGTGTTAATTGCATTTCTCTATAGAAAGCACAAAGCCCCAGAACATTGAGTTACATGACATAGATTGGTATATACCTCTAGCTTATCTAGTGTATCTGATGGACTGTTCTTGTCTGGTACATGTGGGACCATGGCTTGTAGTCTGACTGCTTTGATGGCAGATGGCTGGCAAGATATGAGGTGCTTCACTTCTTGAGCCTGCATGGTGGTAGAACAATTAACAGAGTGAACAAATGAGTATGAGATTCATGGATCAATGGGAGCAGAGAGACAGACAAAAGAGATAGAGAGTGTGAACGAAGAAAGAAAAAAGAAAGAGAGAGAAAGGGGGAAGAAAAAAGGGAGAGAGGGGAAGAGCAAAAAGATATAGAAAGAGAGAGAATGTACTAATAAAACTGTCCCAATTCTCTTCCGTTTATAATTAAGAACACGCCTTGCCTAATGAATATCCATGCACTGTAGACTTCCTGAAATACTCAAAAAGTTTATAATCCAGCTTATATTTCATGAAATACATAATTTGAGGGAACAATATTCTTCAAAGTAAACTAAATTCAGTGACCCTTCTCAACTTTAAGCATGACAGGCTGCTATCTGCTCATGCTCCCTGATCTATGTTGATTACATTCCTCCTTAATGCTAAATATATTACTCATTGGGATGTACATGTAGTATCAAAAATACTATCCTAGTGATATTCGTTTTGTCTTGCAATGTGGTCAATAAGGAATCTAAAAGATGTCAACGAAGTGTTGCAGTGGCACGAAAGTCGAGATCTTTTAGATTCCTTATTGACCACATTGCGAGACAAACGAATATCACTAGCAATGTTATTTTCGATACATTCCTCCTTGTTTACAAATTTTAGCAAAGAAATCACTCTTCATTTCTTTCATGTAGATTTCTGTAATTTACTATTGTTTTTTACACATGCCTACAGTTTAAGTTTCACAGCTGCTATGGTGTAAATTACCTACAAGTATTTCCTGTGTAATCTACAACCTGTCAATCACAGATGCCTTGCTTGATACATGACCTCGTTCTTCAGCGTACTTTACTCAGAATAAGTCTACCGATGCTGTAATAGTTCAGTATTTCAAATTTGGATATGAATAATAGGACATGCATCAGTGAGAAATCAAATGCATTTCCAAGCTTTCTTAGCATTTTTGCACCCAACTCCCAATTGATAGACATTTCTTTTTGGTACAAATTTATGTAAAATTACAGTTTTTCAGAAAAATACAAAAATACACTTCACATTTTCAAAATGAATACCTAGAAATATACTATTCAAATTTATGTACTAGAGTCATTGCAATTCTTTCAACAGGAGTACACAGGAGCAGCCACTATACTATCCCATTAAAAATAAAAAGTTAAAACTCACTCTGTTGGCTTGGTATCTTAGTCTCATGACCCGTAATCTATTCCTAGCTTCAGCAGCTCTGTAGGGGAAGATACGTATAGAAGATATTACAGTCATATAATAACTAAGCAGTGTACTGAAAACAGAAAATACAGAACTTTGGTTTTGAAGGTGATACAAAAGAAAAAAAATAGCTGCAAAATGAAGAAAAAAAGAAGCTTTAACAAGTTGATTGGGATGCGAAATAATGTATTAAAAATGATAACTGATATAAATATATGAGGTAATAACCAACATGTAATTTAAAAAAAAAAAATGAGTGAATATGTATTAAACAGAACACAATGAATATTCTTTATGCAGGCCTAAAATTCAAACCAAAATATGAAATATGAAAACATACAGAAACAGAGACTAGGTATAGAAGAGGATGGCAGGATGGGATAAAAGAAAGAACTTTGGCTGAAAACAAATGTATTAAAGATACAATACATGTAGGAGAAACGTAAGGAGGGGAGAGGATGAGGCAAACAAATGTAAAGGCCTAGAATATCATGTATGAGGAGGAATATATTAACAAGTGAACATGTGTAGAAAAAAAAACATTAAAGAAACTGGGCAGTACACAGAGTGGAAAGGAAAATAAATATGGGGAAGCACAAGAAAATGGACGAAAGGGAAATTATTAACAAAGGACAAAATGAAAAGTTTGAGGAAGAAGATAAGATTACTCACTTGAGTTGTCCTATCAACTGATTGTGTTTATCCTTCTCCATATCAACTTGATTTTCTGTTCTTGTTTCATCCAGCTCTTTTTTACTTATATCTAGAACCCTCTTCTTGGAGCTGGCTATGGCTTCTGTCGCTTCTTTTGGTGGGTCTTCATACTAGTAAAGAAACATGAAATTAAATAAATGAAAAATATCTATACATATCAATGGTTGACAATATTATTTTTGTTCAACATACTTGTATAATTCTAGAAACACATATTCATATCAATCATAAGATACTTATTTTGTATCATAAAATAATGTAATTTTGAAAATGTGTACAGAACAATCATATGGTTAAAAAGCATATTGGGAGGACCAGAAAAGGTGCATTTTCAAAAATATTTGTGTATGGGCCTTTGGACTTGGTCATGATTGAAACCCATACCAATAAGAAAGTAAGTAAAAGTATGTTTGAAAGAGTTTATTATTATGATCACCATCTGATTATGGCACAATACTAAAAATTGACATGTATGGAAATCTGCTTTAAAAAATAAAACTCACCCCCCCCCCCCCATCTGTCCCAAAAGAATGCATTCTAAATTATAGTTGTCAAATTAGATCAATGGTTACAATGGTAGATATATGTTATAATTTTTTTTTACAAGTGCAATGAAATATTTAATTTTTAAAAAAAAAAGACTCACTGCCAAATATTTGCTCCTTTGAGTTGGATGCATTGCATTTAATTCCCGTTGACTCAGCTTCTTGCGGTTCTGATATTTGAATCCGCCGCTCTTCATGCTGATTCCATCATCCTTATCCTGTAAATGGTAGAAATAAAAGTATTTATAAAATAATCACTGAGAACATTACAGCTGGATATTATTTAGGTCTACAATGCAAGTTAAAACATGTATTTTTTTTCTTAACCAAACATATAAATCAAATATGGTAGGGCCTACAATTCCAAAGCTGTACAAAGGCCTTGTCAGACCTCTCATAGATGGTACCTTCGCTTCAAGACAGACTCCAAAACCACAGAGATGATGCAGAAGAGACCAACCAAAATGAGTTATGATATCCGCAACCGTTCTTACATAGAGAGACTTCGGGCGCTCAACCTTCCCTGCCTCGAATATCGCAGACGGCGAGGCGACATGATTCAGGTTTTCAAAATCATCCATGGACTTGATTGCATCCCAGTTGATACCTTCTTTGAACACTTGACTAGCAACACAAGAGGCCACAGTCTTTAGATCTTAAAACAAAGATGCTCAACTAAGATTAGGCAAGATGCTTTTAGCCAATGAGTCATCAATGACTGGAACACACTTCCTGCTACCACGGTGAATGCCTTTAAAGCCAGACTGGATATACTATGGAAGGGCAAGCGTTTCTGCTCCTCATATGAGTAGAATACTCAACGCAGAACTAAGCCAGACAAACTTACCAAGATGAAGACACCCACAAGAAGGAAGAAAAGGAAATTGAACTCGAATAGATCTAGAGGAGGAACTGTTTAAACAACAATATTATGAAACTAATTTCTTAATAATTGTACGCAGTTGTCATGTTGTAAAAAGTATTCATCTGCAAATACTCTGAAATGGAAAAAAAGGATAGCATTAGCAAGGTCAAGGTACAATAAAAAGAAGAAGCTCCGAGTATGAACAAGTGTGGGCACTTGCGATAAACAAATACTTACGGTAAATACATGTAGATGAATAATGGGATTACAAGTCTGCAAAACTTGCCAAGACACGGCCTTAGTGGAAGAAGCCAAGCAAAGAAGAACAAATATTTTGGTCAGGGCTTGAACTTACAGTAGATCTAGTTTGAACCTTTACTTTACTTTACTTTAATACACGGTACTAGTCTATCTACATTCGAGTTCCCTTTCAAAGTTCAACCTACCTTTTCACCCATTTTTATTTAATTCTTGGAAGGAATGATTAACCAGCTACTGCCCGAGCCGAGAGTGCTATGCAGAATAATCTGAAAATGATATGGAAGTTGTCAATGACAGTCACTATCTTCCCTTCCCTGAAATCAATCGAACGCCTCACAATACTCGTAAAGCACACACACGTCGTGTACTGTTTATGCGTCGCGTTGGCAGCATACAATTGTAGACGTGATCAGCATTTAAAAAAAATATATCATGTTTGCATTAGAAATTAAATTACAAGAATATTTTAAAAGAAAAGAAAACCAATTCAGAAATCAAATAAAATATATAAATTGTATAATACAAGTTTAAATTTTACGTTACTATAAAGTAATATAATGTACAGTTATATGAAAGCAGCTAAACGTCTAATAAAACGTATATTTTCATCGATAATTATTGTGATCGGTTATGTGTATGTCAGGTGATACTTTCGCTCCGGACCAGTGCACAGCTCAGTACAAGCCCATTTATGAGTAAAGTGCGAATTCACTGTGTACAACCTCTACTAGTGACTACCTAGCTCCTGACCCTGCCGAGCTGAACTGAGCTGCGCGGCCTGGCCTGGCCTGGTGGACTGATCATTTGACTAAAATCTCTGCTCTTGTGACGGTCTTGACTTGAGTCTTGAGTTGTAATGTTAACTATCCTGTTTCCATGGTAAAGATGGATGGAGCTAGTGAAACCACGCCACTGCATTCTGCTGAGGTAAAATAATCTATCTAGACCCTAGGGCTTTTATGAAGGGGGCCCGGGTTGCTGGGG
>BEXV01000232.1:159975-178645 GCA_003118195.1 Hemicentrotus pulcherrimus | reverse complement strand
CCTGTCCAGAATACTCCCCAGGGAGCAGAACATGTGCACTCTCTTGTGTGGATAACCAATTGAATCCAATGACCAAGGAAACAATAATTACAATGTAAAGCTGACCTGTCCAGAATACTCCCCAGGGAGCAGAACATGTGCACTCTCTTGTGTGGATAACCAATTTAATCCAATGACCAAGGAAACAATAATTACAATGTAAAGCTTTCAAAACATAGTATTAAACGCTATACAGATGTGACTATTATTATCTGATATTTGCTCCTGGCTTGGGTTACTTACAATAGTATCTTAGTTTGTGCAATGAAGGTTTACAGTAAGGGTTGGGTATAGTATTCTATATTTATTAGTGTGTAGAGCATGTGTTATACAATAGACTTGGCTTTGATTTGTTGGAAGAACATTTTCCGGCCTTTCAAATGGAACATTACTTTCTAAATGTTTTTGTAATTTGTACGTCCATTGTTAGATAGACATCCATACTCTGGAACCCTTTCCTTTGTAAGGCCCATGTTTTCAATTATTTCCTGATATTTTCCTTGATGATGATGAAGATGATGGATTCAGTTAAAAAGTTCCAGTATCTATCTTATATGTGCTTGGTATAACATCTTACACATGTATGTACATAAAACATTAGATTTCTTGAATTGGCTTCAACTCTCAATGTCTTAAAAATACATCTACTGGTATCATTATTTATCTGTTTTCTCTACTTCCTTTGATACAGCAATTATAGTAGCTTCCCTGACTATTTTTCTCTCAATTTGTTTGTAATACAGCACAATTCGGCAACGCTAGGATGTGGGTGGATGCCGTAAGCCAGAATGCTTTCGACACAGGAGCAGGTTCTGGTCTCTTTGTCTCCTACTCTGCCTACATGACGGCTGAAACTGGGATAGTGAAATATGGCACCCTCATTCCAATTGGAAATAATATAGTCAGGTAAATAGTCACTGGTAACTCATTGTTTGTTTTATTTCACTATTTTAGGTTATTTCATTTATGTAAAGTCACATGGATTACAAAAGAATACCTCTTGGTTATTTAGTAAATCTTTCCCATTTCCCAGGACTCATGTGACTCTTCAAATTGTAATGTTATTCAAGGCATTATTTTCTTGACTTTGTCATTTAGATATGAATGATAATGATGATAATACCAACATATTTTCAAGCTGAGATTGACTTAGAATTCCATACTCCATTCTAAATGCTTTGGTCACACCCGCTGTGTGTCTTTCTGCTTGTGCATGTCCACAGCTGCAATCGTGTGGAAGGCAAACTTGTACGATTCTTAAATTCTTCTTGCAATCCCTCATGGGCGCCTTGCACCCTTCCCACAAACATACTCCCATCGTCCCTGAAAGAATCCTTGAGGTAATTTCACAACCCCCTTGCAGGTGCGTCGCAACTGACGTGCGATGTCTTCCAGCTACGTGTACTGTGCCATACAGCTGCCTAATCACTGCAAGTTGCCACAACGATGCTCGCAAGAAGTTTTTGTGATGTTTGCAAAAAAGCATATGCCTTCCATAAAAAACGTTGCCATACGCAGAGATTATTGGACATGTCAAAAAACCTCAGGCATGCGCGTACATGTTCTGCATGCCTTTAAAAATGTGCAGACTTGTACATACGACGCAAGGATTTTCTATGAAATCGGTCGTAGAGCAGACGAAGAAAGGTGCACGACTGGTTGTGATGATGGCTTTAAGTGAATAGATGGTGACTCTACGAGAGGAGCTGCATTTACCATCCTATCCAAGAAACAGATTCTTTTTCACTGCCCATGCAGTTCTGCTAAGCCAAATGAGCACTATTGTGTTAAATGTGAGGTTGTTAGTATTAAAAAAAAACCTTAAGATAAGAAGTACATGTATCAGCTGATTAGGTACAAAACTTACACTATGAACATGACAGACAAAGAAAGCGTACAAAATATACAGTTCCTCAGGTAGACAAAGGAACATCCCTTCACTGCTATTATGTAAAAATGTGTAGAATAGGTGAATATGTATGTGACACTTTTTCACTTTTTATTGGTCAATTAAGAGAGAAATATATGTCATATAAAAGCAAATTGTACAGCAATTTATAGAGCAATCGAGTTACCAGAAATTGCTATATGGCATGCGCACATGCTATGCCCTTCTGCCTGCCCGCCAAATTTTGATTGGTTAGTGATGACCGACTTCATAACGATTACTTTTAAGTTGACCTCCATGTTTTCTCTTTCTTGCAGTTTGTTCTGTGGTATGTTGACATATGCAACTGTCTTTTCAACTCAAAGTACTACCCTCAACAAAACTGAAATAGTGGACTTGCTTTCAGAGAATGGACCAGCAAATACAGGCCTTACATTTATTTGGTAAGTATGAAAGAAAGTGGTACAATGTTTGTTTCACTTATCATGTATTGCATGGCTCAGCCTTTTTTTTCTTATTTCGTTTGTGTTCTTATGAAATGGTATGAATGGCAGGCAAAATATTGAGGTTTAGATTTTGGGTGAATCTTGATGAAGCATGCCATAACATAGCTTAGACTGAACTTGAAAGAATTTAAGGCAAATAATAACTTATACATGTATATTAAGCCCATTTGAATAAAGCCTGCTGAAAGCTATTCAATTGTTAAAGTTCACTGTGCAATAAAAATAAACATTTGTTTTGGTGTTTTTTTTTTTGTCTGGAACTACAAATGCTACCTTTACAAAACCTCTATTGTTGTTTTTCTTTAACTATGCTCTCATGTTTAGAAGATAAACATATGTGTATTGTATTTGTATTACCCCCTCAACGTCATAAATTCACATTTTTTTGTGTCTTCTAATTTTACGCAATTGATGAATGTAATTTCATTCTTAATTTTTACATCTTTCCTTTTTCCCGTAGGTTCCCAATTTTCTTCAATGAGATGGGGAAAGGAGGGCTTTTTGTGTGTATTATCTTCTTCCTAGCTATAGTGTTTGCTGGATTAAGCTCTCTCACAGCTAACATTGAACTCCAGGTCAAGATTGTTGAAGATTTTGGACGTGAGTAGCTTATGATTAGCCATCAGGCATCCAGACAAAACGATTTGTGTCTGAATTCCTTTTAACAAGAATGAAGTGTATTAACCCAAGACTTGATGTATGACTCCATCTTATCATTTTGCATTTGCTAGTTCTTACAAGCTCAGAGCTAAACTTGAGGAGGTTCAGGCATTTTGTATTGTGTATTATAAGCAAACAGGGGACTCAATGCCAAAAGGTGGAACATTTTTTTAATTCCAAAGTCATATATGACTTGAAGTTTGATTTCATTGTCAGGTGTATGCTAAATGTACAAAGAGTAATTTATTTTAATCAATTTGAATTTTTTTGCTTTTCTTTGATAGGAGAATTTCATAAATGGGAACTTAATTTGCTGATAAAAATTACTCTGGAAGGAAATGTTTAGGGAGATTTATCTGTATGAAGCAACTAGTAGTTCTTCCTTGGTCATGTTTTTTTTTCTTGCTTATCCCATCATACAAATCTGTGCTAGTTCTATAATCTGTTTTCTCTTTCTATATTATTGCAGTTAATAGAAAAATAGCAACAGTTCTCTGTTCATTGACTGTATTTCTCCTTGGACTTGGATCTGCTTTAGATATTAACTTCCTCATTAATCAGGTAAGTCTGGTCTATTTTTTTTAATCAAATGCAAATTTATTTGACTCATTGCATTTTTCCATGTTCATATAATCAAACAAGCAAACAAGTGAAGAAAGGGCATAAAATAGGAATGCATTATTCACTTATTGTGTTAAATAATTGTTTTAAACAAGCATATTGACTGAACAAACTTTTAAAGGTAAAGACCAGTTATGGTCATGCGATTGCATTGTGAATGAAACGTTGTGGAATCGATCAGAATTGGTTGATCATCTTGCATCTAGCGTGTCCAAGGTTCTGGAATCATCAAAATGATAAGAAATTTGGCCCATTCTTCGTAAAGTTACAAGCACTATACACAGAAAGATGTATATGGGACTACCCTATATCTCTCACAGACCATGAGAGAAACAAATTTACCAAATATGTGAATTAGTAGGCGGTTTCCCTGCAAATTTTTTATCATCATGTATTAGTCAAAAACATATTCTGTCACATGATTGGTAATGAGAGCTTCCATTTCATTTTTTTTTTAAATTGGGGCGTTTCCAAGACTGGTTTTTACCTTTAAACAAGCATTATGTTACATATTCAAATAATCCTTCCCAAATTAGTGGGACAAATATTGATTGACAGTATACAAATATACAATACCTTTCAATTACCTCGAGCCAAATTTATATCAAATTTACTATACCCTCGGCACCTTGGGTATAGTAAATTCAATATAAATTTGCCCTCGGGAAAGTTGCTATTTATGCCTCTGAATGCTCATAGTTTGCTGGAGCCAAGAAATACATTGTATACCGGTATCTGTTTTATTTCCCTGATGAGCATCTCACTATTACAAAGAAACGAATGTTCTGTGAGCATTCAGCAGCATAGGCCTAGATTAAATTTGCATGTGTTTCTTAGGTTGCAGTTTTATTTGTAAATTCAAGATGTGTCGGCATTTCGCTGTGACTTTGAATTTTTGTCAATAAACCTTATCAATATAAATAAAAAATCAATTCAATACAACAAATGTAATATTGTTTTCCATGATGATTTTTCACTGATTGCAGGACTTTGTGTGGGGTTTTGGTCTTCTCATTGCTGGTCTCATGTTCCTCTACCTTGTCTTAAGGGTGGGACCTTCCACTTTCAGACGGAAGATGTTTAATGAGTACAGCCTCAACGACTGGCATCTGTACGCTTTCTGGGACTGGATAGTTATGTGAGTCACTTTCAATCATGCTAGATTACTATAATTAATAGATTACTATAATAGCTTATATTGATACTATACTGTATGGCAAGCCTCTACAAGCAATATATCAGTGTTCTTTGACTTTGATTGATATGAATACCTAAAGAAAAGGTGGATGAGGAGGAGGAGGAAAAGGATAAGAAAAAGAAGAAGAAGAAGAAGAGGTAGGTGGAAGAGAAGAAGAATAAGGATAAGGAGGAGGAGGAAAAGGAAAGGGAGGAGATAGAGAAAAAGAAGGAGGAGGCAAAGAAAGAAAAGAATAAGTGGTAGGAAGAAGAAGAGAAGGAGGAGAAGAAGAAGAGGAGAAAAAAGGGGGACGGGGTAGGAAGAAGGGGGTAGAAAGGATACTGTCATAATCATCACAAGCATAATCAAACTCCTCTGCTATCTTTAATCAATGTACTCTTCAGGTTTATTGCACCGATTGAAGCAGTGGTATTGATAATCTGGTGGGCATACAACACTATATCTGAAAGTCCAGAAAACTGGTACAAGTTTCTTCCTGAGAGCTTCATGTCAACCATAGTACAGGTAAGACAATTTTAATTAAATGGGGGTTTCCATTCTCTCCCTTGAATAAAAACAGTTTCAATCATTTGAAATCACCAAAACATGAACTTATCTGCTTAACTGAAACCCTTACCGTATATTCTAAAGTTTGCATGCTGTGATGTAAAGCCAAGTCAGAGTTTCTAGATAGTGAGCAACATTTACCTAAAGTAATTTGTTTTGTTAATTATATGTATTTAAAAATGGGGCATGATTATAATTTTATAGACTAAATAAAAATTGGTATGACAAACAGTTCTCTGTGATAAACTGATTTAGTAGTCAATGAGTTAAAAGTGGTTAGGCATTCTCAATCTTATCATGATGACTTGAATCCCCTGTACACAGTGACATTGCAATTAAAGATTTTAACTCTGTCCATCTTGTTTTGCAGTGGGTAAGTGTCATAATCATCCTCATCACCGTCAATCTCCTGACTCTTCGATACTGCGGTGCTTCTCTTTCACCCAGCGATACTCCAGGTACCCATCTCTTCTTCAATAGTGATCCCAAGACAACCATTAGCTACAATGCGATGTCAAGCAATGGCGAAGACACGCATGATGGAAAGTACGGAGGCTCCGTGGCATTCACCAGCGATAACGACATCGGAACAGCGATTCTAAGCCACAACTATGAGACAGAGGATGAAACAGTTTTATCAGGCAAAGGGGACGTTAACTAAAGCCACTGGTTTTGTGCTGGGCTAAAGTTATCACCTAACATTTTTTTGGTGTTGGATTTCCTCTTCAGTTTATTTTCATCCTTATTACTATACATTTATTTCCAAAAGCCAAGTACTGCCGGCTTTATGGTAGTCATTAAAATGTTAACTCTCTGCTTATTTGTCCATTGTGGAAGTTTCTTTCTTGACATGCATGTTGAAGATGCCTGTTTATTCAAAGAATCTAATCATCACTTGTCTTCTTGCAGTATATATATATATATGTAATAAACATAACAAAATTGTCACATGGACAATACAAAATGAAAGGAGTGAAAAATTGATGGGGTTTAATGCATTGTGAAATTTCTTGACTATATACATGGCAGGGTTACAGATAGTATTGCAGATGTTTATCTATTCTGCTGTCTTATAACAAAGGTATGAAATGACAATTTCTTGTCTTTATACAAGGTATTTCTGCATTGGTTATTTTGCAGGGTTACAGATAGTATTGCAGATGTTTATCTATTCTGCTGTCTTATAACAAAGGTATGAAATGACAATTTCTTGTCTTTATACAAGGTATTTCTGCATTGGTTATTTTGCAGGGTTACAGATAGTATTGCAGATGTTTATCTATTCTGCTGTCTTATATCAAAGGTATGAAATGACAATTTCTTGTCTTTATACAAGGTATTTCTGCATTGGTTATTTTGCAGGGTTACAGATAGTATTGCAGATGTTTATCTATTCTGCTGTCTTATAACAAAGGTATGAAATGACAATTTCTTGTCTTTATACAAGGTATTTCTGCATAGGTTATTTTGCAGGGTTACAGATAGTATTACAGATTTTTTATCTGCCCTGCTTTATCACAAAAAAGGTATGAAAAGAAAATACAAGTTTATACTGCATTGGTTATTTTACAGGGTTAAGTCCTTGACTTCCTTCTTCTGTTTATTGGCAAATACATTGCAATCATTTTTAAAGTTTCTATAAAATTAATTAAATTGTAAATATTGGGTCTAAAAATCTCTAATTTTCACTCTTCATTTTACTTCTCCTGCCGTTCATAATACTTTACTTTTTGTACATGTAATGTATCAGTGTTCAAAGACTCCTACTAGTAAGGGACAATTTGTCGCTAAGAGTATTTACCAAATTCACCCTTATTCAATTCTCTCTGTCAGAACTGGATATATCAAATCCTCTACTGCCTTCAACAGCAAATTATGTAAGAGTTTTATCAGTATGGTTGTAATAATGGCTTGAAAGTTCTTGTATGGCATCCAAAAGTAAAAATTACCTGTAACAGTTTCAATGTCTAGAGTTCATACACCTTTCTCAGATGTCTGCCAATTTGCATCGGAGGAAGATGTCTGAACTCTTGGCATCAATAAATGTTACAGGTAATTTTTTCCTTTTGGATGTGACACAAGCACTTTCAAACCTTCAACAGTAAATTTTTGACCAAAGATGTCTGTTCTTTCAAACAAAATACTGAAGTGTCTTGATGAATTAGTGTTGTACAGGGTTTTGAAAAAGCCTGATTTAAGTAGTTTTGGTAGACTTCTTTGCGTAAAGCACAAGTTGAAACTGCCTCATCTGATTTTTATTTGTATTTATTTATAATGCTGCTTTTGAATGTATTTATGGTGTGCAATCTACTATAATACAAGATATAATTGATTTATGTCAATATGAAGGTATTTGGCTCTTTTGACCTATAACAAACTCAATATGTTACAACTCGTCTCAGACTATTCAGAGGTGATCACTCTTAGTTCCAAATGGTGATGTGGAATATGACAGGTTTAATGCTGCACAGTGGTACTATTGTATAAATTGTATTCTTAATGAAAGTTAATGTAGGCAGGGTTTGCACATTAATATTAACACATTATTAACACATTATTGTTTGAAGAGATTTTACAGAACTATTATGAATTACAACTGACTTTTTGTTTACAAATTAAAGTTTACTCAGTTATTATGACTCAAAATGTATAAACATAATTTAAAAAGTTTCCTAATGGAATTTATTTTTTTCCCCTATCATTTCCTATTGAAAATATTATTAAAATGGAGAAAGGACTTTTAACAGTGTGCAATTAGCTAGACTTATTAAGAGGAGAAAGAAATTATATTAGAAATGATGAAATAGAAATAGTCATATTTATTACAGAATTTTAAAGTATCGTAATTGAATTTAAGAGAGATATTTTCTCCCTTACTTTTATTTTGTAATTAATTTTGTTGTTTCATCGCAGTAAAAAATTTACTTCAGCCGTCACTGCTGTTCTTCTGTAATTGTATGAACTGAGATGACATTCTCTTGTTTCTTTTCAAGCTGCTTCTTCACTTGTTTGCAGTGCAACTTGTTGTGTGCTTTTATATTATTGTTATATTATTATGTAGGTTTATTATTACATCACCACATGAGTTATACTTTTTGCTTCTACATTCCGGTTTACAAATATATATTGGGATTATTCATTTTGATTTACTGATTTATGGATGTATGCTAAACATTTTAAGGAAACTATCACAAAGCAACTGTCTTAATGTAAATTTTCAATAAATTGTTATGTAAAAATTATATTTTCAAGTTATTAGCAACAAAGAATGAAATAAATGAATAGTAGCAGTAACAACACCATCTATACAGGAAACTCATTATGAAGAGCTCTAATATAACCAGATACCTGATTATATAAAAGGGTTTTTTTCATTGCCCCGATCTCATTTTTTAACAAGTTAAATCGAAATTCCACTGTACCAAATTGAATAATCTATTAATCTACATGTAATGGTAAACAATCGCAGCTTGATATTAAAGAATTTTACGATAAGTGCTAATATATATTTATTCAAGGAGACAGCTGATGGACACAACTCTCCAGTTGTAAGGTTATGTTGCATGTATTCTGCAAGTAGTTTTTCAACAGTTGTAAATGCAATCTTACAGAGGTGTGTATGCATATGTATTTAAAGGAGAATAAAACCAAACAAACATTAACTGATAATCTTATTCAAAATTGTCAGTTGGTTAAAATAAAAAAATATTTGTATTTGATTATTTAGCAAGGAAAACAATATCTCCTAAGTTTGCGGTTCCTTGCTAGCCATTCGCCCTTGGTAGCTGCCATTTTTAATGAAATAGTGATGTCAGGGAAGTACAACTTGTGAGATACCCACTGACCTGCATTTAAGCTACAATTTAGGACACTCGCCTGTAAAATGCAGCCGTAAAAATGGATTCTTAATAATAGACCATTTTGGGAGTGCATTCTTCAGAAGAATAGATATCCTTCTGCTTCACATAATGTGACAAGATATTTGGTTCAGCTGTTTGGAACACTTCAGCAGTTTCTTTGGTTAAGCAGCATTAGACATGCATAAGTTTTTGCTTGGTCAGACAAAGCCCTTTCCGTAATTCAAAAGAGTGACAAAGACAAACTTTGAACTACTCAAAGGAATAACAAGATGGCTGATGTTTGCATCAATGACTTTGGTTATACAATAGCTAGTCGTTTTGCAACACCACATCCATCCTATGCAGGTCAATGGATCACTATTTAAATCAAGATGGCAAATCCTATGGGAGAATGGCTAGAAAAGAAACTGCAAACTTGGTAGATAATGTTTCCTCTCAAAGTAATCAAATATGAACAGTGTCCATTTTTTTTAACTGGCTAATAATAATGGATAGGGTTGTCAGCTAATGTTTTGTGTTTTGGGGTTTCATTTCCCTTGAACTACTTTTGTGGTTGATTTGAAAGAAAATAGAATAGCACACCCATGTTAAGTGTTGGACATTATTTAACATTTTTAATTTTTTGAATTGGTGTTTTAACAATGTATCTACTTATTTGATCTAATCCAGAGCTGAAAGACAAATCGAAACTGTAATATGTATATATAATGTTACCTTTGCATATATTGTCACTATACTTTACTATACTTTACTATACATTACTATCTTTTAAGTTTATATTTTGATTTTATCAGATCGATGATTATATGTCGTATGTGGACAATTTCCATTTTTATACTAATATTTAATAACATTTCTAAAATTGTGGGATATATCTTTTGCAATAAATTCGAAATAACTTGTGCACTTTGTATGTATCTCATTTATTCTCTCTCTCTCTCGCTCCACCAAAGAGTAGGCCTGTGTACATTGTAAGTCTACTTGGATTATGCACTGTTGGTAACTTAGGTCATACTAAATACAGTTACCAGCACCCAATATGAAATGATGCTGAAGTTTTGGATATCACCTACATGTGCATCTCCACACACATGACACTAAATAGTTAGAATTTGGTTGATTCGATTACATTATAACTCCTGTTACAAAGTTAATCTATTGTGTATCAATCTGATGAATATCTTTAGTGCCTTGGGGGTGTATGTTAGCAACTGATACATTAGGTTCACATTTTACCCTGATAGAAGCAGTGATAATTAATATACCTTTGTAAAATAAAAGTGATTAAACTAACATGCATAACGAGTGTGAAAGAAAGTGATGAAAGAATAAGTGGATGGAGATGGAGGAAATGATGAACT
Organism: Hemicentrotus pulcherrimus; assembly: GCA_003118195.1. NCBI lineage: Eukaryota > Metazoa > Echinodermata > Echinoidea > Camarodonta > Strongylocentrotidae > Hemicentrotus > Hemicentrotus pulcherrimus. The sequence continues at coordinate 167,966 of BEXV01000232.1, read as the reverse complement.
AGTGAAAGACTTATTTTGATGAATGGCTGCATCAATGAATAGAGACATGGAAGCCTATGGTCTGTTAACCTACTTCTACTACCACTACTACTACCACTAACACCACCACCACCACCACCACTACTGCTATTAATGATAATGATGATGATGATAATAACGATAAGGCTGTTTTAAGCTATGTCTATGTCGAATTTAACCATGAAATTGAGACCGAGGTCTAACTTATTGATTTGTCACCAGCGTTTGGTTTGACTGGTATAGTAGAATAAACATCTATGACGAAATAAAGACAACAATAGACATCATGTGATTGTTTCGATACGAACAATTCTGATCAATAACGGTTGAACCAGTGAATGACGTAATGAAATGTCATGAATAAATAGGTGAAGACATGTTGTAACCAAGAAGTTCTTGCTTTAACAAACATTATTACAAAGGAACGTTACAAACATGTTATATCGCCGACCCAGAAAATTCTAAAGAGCATAAATCACGCCGTGTCATTCTTTCTTTTTCAGTCCTAAAAATATATCGATTTATAAATACAATACATCTACTAGTCGAGTTTTATTTCATTTTTTGAATGCATTATTCGACTATGCGTTCTCTTCCAGCCACCTTCCAGCCACCTCACATCCATCTCTGTCTCTGTCTCTGTCTCTCTTTCTTTGTCTGTCTGTCTATCTCTCTCTCTCTCTCTCTCTCTCTCTCTCTGTCTCACTGATGACCATGGTTAGTAGGTCCATGGTCCGTCTCTCTGTCTCTTTCTTTCTCTCTTACTCAATCTCTGCCATCCCTTTTTCATATTTACACCTTTTTGTACACCTCATCTCTTTATTGCAGAACAGTTTAACATCGCATTATTGTCAATTGTCACGTTCATTACAACTTATTGGCAACATCCTCCGTTACCATGACGACGCGTTGAGTGTGCTTTGGCGTTCTACATGAACTGCCGCCATCATTCATTTCTTTCTCGCTGAGCGGAAACTTGTTTATTTTGCTTGCAGTGCAACGTGCATGCGAGTAGCTATTATATTTTCAATTCTCGATCCGTATCATATCCACCACTTAGATACAATAACTATTATTAGACGTATAATTCTATATCTTTTATATTCTTTCACAGTATCATAATTATGTTAACGATTCTACTCTCTAAAAATGTCTATCATTTTGAAGAACAAGGGAAAATGAAACGTGTACGCTCATGCAGGTTTCCAAGCTTTCATGCATTCTTATTAATCAATGACATTTTCTTTTACTCTCTTAAAAAAAAAACACTTTACAGTCATTTTCACCTTCATCATCACCATCATCATGATCATTATCATCATCACCATTAGCATAAATCAAAATCATCATCATCATCATCATCATCATCATCATCATCATCATCATCATCATCATCATCATCATCATCCTCAACATCACCACCACCACCACAGTTTTACATTTTTCTTTTTCTGTAATGAACCTCTTCTCACTCTTCTCTGCATTCCCTCTACACTTCGAAACTATATCATATATGCCAAAGTGGAGTCATGACATTTCAAAACAAAGAAATGATTTCATTTAGAAATATTCTGTGAAAAACCGCTACATGCGTCCTTTTTTCATACTTGTTTTCAAATTGTTCTGGTCCAACAAATTAATAATGTAACCAAGTCTTGCTACTATAGCGACCTCTCAAAACACAGAGGGCGTTTATGATTAGTTTTCACTTTCCTTTCCTTCTCTCTCTCTCTCTCTCTCTCTCTCTCTCACACACCATTTCCCCTATTTGCGCTATTAGGAGGGGGTGGCACATGCATAAAGCGCCCTATAAATGTTATCATTATTATTATTATCTACTACTCCAACGGTAGACGGTCAGGGCCAAAAAGAGGCAATTAATTGTATCTCCTCCGATTTGTATGAAATGTGCTGCTGTTGGTACATAAATCAAATCAAACCTACTATTAATTTGATACTTTATACAGTAATTGCAGCAAGATTCGAGATACTTGAGATTTTCTTCAAACAACTCATTTTAAGTCCATTTTTAATGTTACAGGTCCCTAGACTTTACGCTAGACTGTATATTTCGTCTTGGTAATGTCGAGATATCGTATCTCTAGTATAACCATTATAATGTGGTACAATATTGTTGGAAGCTATGAATTATTATATTTAACTGTAATGCGTGCCATCTCTTTGATTTATGTTGCATGCACGTCTGTGTAGCTGTGCCTGCCCAGTGTGATATTGATCCCAGTGAAAGTTAAGATGGTCATCGTCTGTCACGGATTGTCCTTCCCGACATCTCGTATTTCACCCATCCCTGTACATTAGATATTGTCCATCAGTTGTTTTATCATGTTTAGATGCTGTGGCCTAAAGCACATTAAAAAAAAAGATAAGAATGACAAACATAAGGGTCAGTATATGCTTGAAGATTCCATGCCCAACTTGGGTAATTATGCTATATTAGCCAAATCACAATCACCTTTTTATACTACAAATTGAGCAAAATAGCCCAAGTTCGGCCTATACAAATTATTGGCTAAAGGGTGGTCGGATACAGAGGCTATATTTGGGAGGATCCTTGGTTATCAAAAAGAGTGTCGACGAAATTTGTCTGACAGCACATGATTTCCGGAGTCCCTTTTCAAGCTCTCAGATGAGGAGGAGAAGGGGGAGGGGGACGGGTAGAAGTAAAACAAGTCTGAATCTCATGGGTAGTTCCCTGTATAAACGCTAATGAATTTCATGAATCGTTATCTTTGTTTTTTTTAAATAAATATTTGTGTTGTTTATTTTCTTCCACTCTTTGAAATCAGATACAAACAAGTACATGCATCTTGTTTGAAATAACAGAGCCCTTCAGTTGGAATTTATTTTTGATGTAGGGTCTACGCAAGTGGTAAACCGAAGACACGCTGTGAAATATTCATATTGACATTCTCAATTCAAACGTACAAATCACACTTCTAGGTATGGAGATTGATTATTAATGAATGCAACCACAGAAAGTACGACGTGGGCCTCGATCAAGATTCGTACGAATATTGAGCTGCACATTGACGAAGACAATTCGTGACGCCTGAAGTGAGGCCCTGTTCGAGGCCCGCAGGCACCGATGAACTATTGAAGACGAGACCTATATAATCCTTTTCTCGTTCACCGCAAAGCAACACCGGGGCTGATAACTGTTCTTATAAGACAGTGTCATATTGCGCTCGTGTTTGTGCAATTTTACAACGTTTTACAAGCAAGAAAAAGAAGAAGAAAAAAGAGACAAGAGTGAAAACGAAAAAGGTTCAGACCAAGCAGGGAATGTTAACTCTCATATCCCTGGACCAAGTAACCTCCGTGGATCAACCCCTCTGCAAAACATTAATGGAAACTAAAATCAAACTCTTCTTACATCTCCATGCTAAAATACTGGGTAGAGAAGATAATATATTTTTGATACTATGTCTTGCTGAAGACCCTAATATCAGGGATCTAATCAGAGGCCTTTTTCCGTTCAAGAAAGTGTTAAATTTCATTCGATCACTACGCTGAGGACAGCAAACACTAACATAATCATCGCCCCGCCCGATGATGAAAACCTATCGATAAAAAAAGAAGTAGAAGAAGCAGAAGAAGAAGAAATAAAAAAGAAGGATAGAACGAAAGCAAACAAGAAAGAAAAAGCCGCTTCTCATCATTATCATTTCTTTTTTATTTGTATGATACATTCATATTGCATGGCAATGTCATGTTTTACACTGGCATTGCTTCCCTACAACAATGTCCGGGCATTTCCGATACTCCACTGAGGACTGTTTTGTACATCTTGAAAACGAGCTGAAATTAATCCTACATCTTCAAGGATTAATCGAGAATTGAGAGTTACTCCGCATCAGTGTTTAATGTATGGCCTCTGGAGGATGCGGCTGCTTATTAGGAATAAAGAGAGAGAGAGAGAGAGAGACAGAGAGAGAGAGAGAGAGAGAGAGAGAGACTCCGTCCTCCATGCATCTGTTATTTGTTTTTGATGAATTCTCTACAAAGCAGTTCTGCAAATCTGAAGAAAAAAATCTGCGATTTGAGCTGGAAATTTTGGGGAAAAGGGGATTTAAAAAAATATACATTTTGCTTGACCTCTACCCAGTTTGAAACTACATGTATTTATTATTACCCTACTTGTCTGTTAATTTATCTCGTACCAGAAAGACGCTCTATAACCTTGCTTTTCCATGGAAACGTTTTCGTTGTCCGCGAACAGCAGAATAGTTCTTTACCCTTTTTTCCATCTTGATTTTCTATACTTTGTTATCTCAGTAATGTATGTCGGGTTGACAGAAAACATTGATGAATGACAAAAGATTATTTGAAACCACAATGTAAAGTGTTTCCCCTGTTGTTCCCTTTTTGTTTGCTTGGTGTGAATACATGCAGCACATGAAACCGTGAAATCGAAAACCGAGCCCCAAGTTGACGGGGATTATAAACCAATTCCAGTCGCAGAAATAATTAGATAGTCTCCATCAGCAGTTTTATATGTTAACCAAAATAATTTGGCCAAAAACCTGCCAATTATTAAGCTACGTTGCAATTACAGCCAGAAATATCACTTCTGAAATCACCATGTCTGTAATCCTTTGTCACTATTCAATTTCTAAGCCTTGGGGCTTCTATTGCCCAGCACATCTCGGGAGAAATCTATATGGTGAATTAATTTTTGATCAAAATTTGGCGCCTGAAAGATCACTGTCCATTCCAATTCCAATCGTCTTGAAGCATGAATCACTCATCTCATTAACTCACTGGCTATAGCACTCATTCATCGAAGTCGACAAATTTGTATTTCAAGAAGAATTGGAAGATTTGCATTAGATCAGTATTTGATGTATTGTCGATTTGTTACTCTTATATCCAGGTGAATTAATGACATTCCTCTTTCGACAGTCAAAAAAAAACAAAGATGTTTTGAAAATTTTAAAGAAATTACCTTGTGGCAAGAGATTTGTCATCTCAGAACTTTTGCCCCTCCCGACCGAATAATTAACTTGAAATAGCCCATACTTGTAATTAAAATATGCACAGAAACTCCAGACACTGTCAAATTCAAAATGTTCATAGGAGTGGTGAAGTGTGACGTCATCAAAAATCTATTATTAACAATATCTCAATTTTTTCTTCATTTTCCGAAAGGGCATCAAAAATAATGTCCAAATGTCGAAAACTAATTGAATATGTTAAGTATTTGCTGTGATATGACCATCTGAATAAATATATGTCCTATGGCAACTCAGCACTAAATCTTCAGCACTAAATCCTGACTTATGGATCCTACTGAGTATCGTCGTAGAAGTAGAAGTAGAAGTAGAAGTAGAAGTGTCATATGCTCTGGCTCCTAATTAGGAGCCAGAGCATATAACACTGAGTTCCTATACACTCATTCAGATATGTCAGCCAATACTTAACATATATCAAATTAGTTTTTCGACATTTGGACATTATTTTTGATGCCCTTTCTGAAAATGATTTTTTTGGAGAAATTCCAAAAAAAGATTTTTATGACGTCACAGCTTCGGTACTCTTCCGATAGGCTGTACCCTTCAAAAGAAGGGTATATACTTAAGAGAGAGAGAGAGAGAGAGAGAGAGAGAGAGGGTGGGGGTTCGGCTGGTAAGTAATGGAGAACAAAAATACCTTGCTTTAATCTTAACTTATATATTAATGCTTTAATTAAATCACATTAACATTTATTCTTAACACTCGCTTTGTAACAAGATTATTGCACTAGGTATTAGAGCTTGTCAGAAAATGTTCAGTCGCCAGGTGTACACGTATCACAAATCATGAATATCGCGCATTAGAGCATATTGAAGGCGTTATCCTTGTAACGATTGAAAAAGGCAAAAAGGCTACATTTTACAAAAAGGATCATAACTTTATTATTTCGGTTGATATCCTTTGGGAATTCAGGCATACAATAGAAGATATTACTACAAATTTACCTACGAAGTCTCATTGAGAACAAATGACTGCTCTATAGGATATTGGCGATCAAAATATCGTTACATTTTTGTTTAAACACCCCATATGGACACACTTTAAGTGCAACGACCTCTTGTTGACATTCGACCTGGCAGGAAGGAAACGGAACGCGTGCTCGCCGATCGACCGACCGACCGAGGATAACCAAGTACGGAATATGTAGTCATGTAAAGGCCGTGCCAGAAATAGACGGTTGTGATAACCAGTAGCATTTCCAGATTTAGATCGGCCTGAATGGAGGAAAAGAGTCCGCCATTGCCAAGATCCTGGATACACCAATGGGTAAAGAAGCTTCTCATCATCACCAGCATAATCATCATCATCATCATCACCGTCATCATCATCATCATCATCATAATCATCATCTTCACCATTATCACCGTCATCACCATCATCGTCATCGTCTTCGTAATAATAATTACAATCATCATCATCACCATTTTCATCGTCGTCAACAAAATTGTCCTCCTCATCAGCATCATCGTCGCCACCACCACCACCACCATCGTCATCATCATCTTCATCAACATCACCCCTCTCACTATGCATACATTTCTAGGGCGTACGTCGCTATAAAACAATATTTAATTATTTAGGGTCCATGAAGGAAACGTATTCCGAAAAGCAAATAACAAAGAAAGCTTTAGAAAGGGTCGTCAGATTTTGAAATTTTCCGACACGGCTATACCATTTTTCCTTTTTTGTGTACTGACATAAATTTCGTTCTCCAGCAACTATGCCCATACATCTCGGGATCCTTTTCTACATGTAATTCTTTTCTTACAGTCTGAGATATCTTGAATACAACTGAAATACATATTCTATGATTGAAGTTCATTATAATGAATGGATATGAAGTATGATGTGCAAGATGAAATGAAGGACCAAACAAAATGCAAATGTCACATAGGCCTTCTTTTGATATGAGAAAACATGACGATAACCATATGATTACTCTGTCCTTCCTGAAAGTTGACAGTAAGCAGCGAGAAATAAACGAGGCACGCGCAAATCCCCTAGCAACGTTTAACCTAACGACATACATGCTAACACGTCTCCGACCAACTTCCCCCCTCTCTCCCTCTGTCTCCATCTCTTCCGTACATCGCTCTCTCTCTTCCGAAACAGCGAACGATTGGGAAGCAATAGTCCACTGTTGCTAAAGTGCGAAAATTTCCGACCGTCGTCTGTCGTAGGCCTACTCTAAGATCAGAAATTATTAGACAAGAGTATAACAACCACACAGTCACTAGCGCCTCTGCATTTATCTGATATACAGAGTTTATTTCGTAGCAACAGTTTCACATACAGAACACTTTTCCCATGGTTACATTTTCTTGAGAAAGTCAGGATCGCAATTTATGCTTGTACTGGATTGTGTACAGTCTGAAAACTTACACATCGTACACCCACCGTACAGCCGGTAATTCGCCGTTCGAATTCGGGGCTCCGTTCCGCTAGCTATGCGGTAAGTAATAAGCAGTGACTTGTATGTACGTACATTTAGCTTGAACTCACTTTGACATTTTTTTAAATTCAATTTCATCCAGGCGAAGGGAAATAGAATGATTTCAATCCGATTACATGTACTCGTGTATGAATCTGCCACTACTGCGCTGTATGATAATGGCGTATTATTAATATACAGGTAGGCTATTACTTTTGATTGAAGAGGCCTATGTACTGTGAATCACTGAAGATGCTGAATGGACATTTTCTGCAAATTTTGCTTTTAAGATTCCCATCTGATTTTGAAAGCTGTTGTATTAAAACAAAATGTGTGTGTGCATGGCATGTTATTTTAGTCCATCCCGATATACAGTTCGTTTATACTGGGGTTTTGATAGAAATACATGTAGAAGAAAAGAGAGAAACGGAGTAGTGAACGTTTGAGCAAAATGATGAAAGAATGATTTTTTTTAAATTTTATTTATTTATTTTTTTTTTTTTTTTTT
>BEXV01000232.1:138035-151614 GCA_003118195.1 Hemicentrotus pulcherrimus | reverse complement strand
AAAACTTTAAAAATTCATAACTTTTGTATCCTTTGTCGGATTTTCGTCAAACCTTCACTGATATGTTTCTCTCACTGTTCTGCTTTTATTAAAAACAACTTAATTTCAGGGTGGACTTTCCCTTTAAAATGAGGTACATCAACGGTAACAACTACAGCAAAACATGAACTACATACAAACAAAGAAAAATACTTTTTATAGCCTCATAATTATTATGGCACATTGTACGATCTTTCGTCTCAGCTAGAGTTTGATAAATACACTTTATTCTTTACATACCTAAAATAGCGTTCCAAATTATTGAAAGCTCTTTATGGAATAGAACTTCTAAATAACTTGGCACATTCCTGAATTTTCAATGCGTGTTTGTTAGTCAACTAAGCTTTACATTGTCGTCATGACACAAAAAGCCATTTAGAAGTGGAGTCTTCTTCATAAAATAATGGCAGTTTATATCATCCCAATTGATGCGAGCGCACAATCGATATCAATCAAATTGGTAAAATCAAAACGGCTAATTATAGAAACACCGCCACGGCAACGGTCATGCAACCAGCACAATGAATGCGTATCGCCTTCGTTGAATATAAATGCATTTTTTATGGGAGGGGGCGATGGGGAAAGGTATCATGACTATGACAGTGATTATATGGCCTACTATCGTTTTAACATTATAATACAAACAAAAAGACAACGAACAGTACCAAGGAATATGATGGTAAATTGTGATTCGAAAAATTGAAAATATTGATCTTAATTTTCTTTTACTCTGATTATTAATGCCCTTATGGCTACCAACGAGCTCAAAAGTTCAGCTTGACATTGTGGAAAATTTGGAAATTCTTGTTGAATTTTAGTTCGCCAGAGCAGCTTTGTATCGAAACCATAATCATGATAAAGATAATAGTGTATGTATTTTTGTTAGATTTTCTTTCATTAATAATGTTATCACGTCACCCATTTATTACAAACAATCCCTTTTGTAGAGAGAAAATTTATGAATATACTGACAAAGGTATACATGCTAACGGGATTCAGATTTGTTGAGAAAAACAAAATTAGTGAGTTATCTAAAATTTTGATCCTCAAGTGATAGTAATTTTGTAGAATCAAGGGGATTGCTCTTCAAGAGTTTTTTGTTGTTGTAAATAGAAATAGTCTCCCCGTTTTTTTGGACCACATAATTAGCCACATATTAGTGGTTATAAGTTCCATCTTTGTTTAAAGAGCTTTAGGGCGTTTTTATTTTAAATTCAGCGTTATTGAAGGTACCGCATTGGTTCTAAATCTCTTGATGCGCATTATTTCGTTCTTCTACTCCAAATTCCCATAATCCCAAGGTAAAATATCTTCCCCACTGCCTATTTCACATAATGACGACAATAACAGTGTATATTTGATGTTCAGTTTAATTAATCAATAAAAACCACAAAAATTATTCGCTTTATCCTGTAATGCTATTTATTCAAATACACTGTTAGATTGTTTTCGGCCCCGTTACATCTATGATTAGATATGGCTTTCAGACAACAGACATGCATAAGAGTTAAAGTGCCTTCGCATGAGGTTCACCGCGTAATCAGCAACGGGCCGGAGCAGGCAAAATTCGATGTGATCACCACACCATTGTTAAGCACAACAATTGTTTGGAACCAGAAACCTTGACAGCTTGGCCAGTATGAATTTAAATTTGTATTTTTTATGTCCCCTTCGTTCAATTTTGATTACACAGCGATAGATTGGAAGTGCAGTTGAAAATCATCCTTCATCCTCCTTTTCGTTATACACAGATGAAGCACTCGCTTAATTATCTCTGCTGAACTACTGAGTGGGTATACATCGATGTCAGATGTTGTCATTAGATATGTAATTACTCGATGACAACGTCACCATGGCAACCGCGTCCGTAGTTCCGCAGTAACATAGTCTAAGAGCTCAGACCAAACACTTTCAAGGCAATCGTTGTTTTAAAATGTTTTTTTCGTATTTGTTTTTGTACCTGTGTAGTGAGTAGGCTTGCAGTAGGTGCATGTGACATAGCGGCAGTAATATGCGCGTACATTGCTTACTTAAATAAAGGTTGGGTTTATATAACTTCTAAAAGGATTTATCGCAAAGTAGTCACACAAAGGTTTGTCATATTTTCACATTTTTATATGATAATGATAATTTCACAATTTAAAATTTGACGATACAAACGATTCTAAATGAATTTTCCATTAGACGAATGGTTTCCATGCAATATGCTATATAACAAATATTTTCTACTTACCAACTTTACTTCATCATGAGAGGGAGAGAAATGACAAGCAGAAAGAAGAGAAGAAAAATAAGAGAGAAGAAGAGAGAGAGGGGTGAGAGAGAGAAAGAGAGAGAGAGAGAGAGAGAGAGGAAGAGAGAGAGAGAGAGAGATGGTTCTGATGTAACTTATAATTTCGTATTAACAATACTAGATGAAACATCGACATTAGCTTACGAAGGATGGATGGTTGCAAGAATTTTCTACCATTGTAAGAATGACATTATTCCATTTTAATATTTCGAATTCAGTTTTTGTTGTTTCGTTCGATCGTTGAGGTTATCATTCACAGACTGTGAACACTGTTTCGAGATTTACGTGAAAGTAACATGATATCACGATTTTAATTTGGCGAATAATAATTCTTTCTTTAAAAATTTAGCAATGATCATTGTTGGTTGTAGGCATGACACTGATCTTACTTGCTAGAAAAAAATACGAGAGAGAAAAGCGACTGAGAGAGAGAGAGAGAGAGATTTGTTTGGGATCTTATCATTCTGCTTTCACCTTCATTTCCACTTCTTCCTTTTATTCTTGTGTTTCTATTGTTGTTTTCCAAATAGAGCGGGTCGAACATTGCCACCCCCCGTAGGTTCTGCCAGTGTATACATAAAAAAGACGTCTATTCTAAATTGGAGTACAAAACGACTGAAAGATCTGCTTGATATGATTGTAAAAAATAGAAAAAGAGTTTGTGTCTGAAGACTAGCATTTGTAATGACTTGATTGATGGCTCGACATACTATTCTGTAATCATACGGGAAATTGCAAGTCGACATGATCAAAGCTCGAATAATAGGTATACAATACAGATAATGACGTACGGATTAAATTCATGTTCTTCTATTTATTATAATTATGAATAAAGTGAATGCTGTATATCCATGCGTCGGACATGTTTATTACTGTCGCTTTATATATCCCTTACATGTTTGTCGCAAGATATTCTGTTACCACTACTGAACAATCTTATTTGTTAATATACCAGCCAAACATCATGGGATGTTTCCCGTCTCACTATCTCTGCTTTTAACTTTCTCTATGTTTACCATTTATTGTTCAATATTCAACAACAACAACAACAACAAAACAAAAAATTATCTAGGGATAAAGAGAGCGAAAGAGAGAATAAGAAGAAAGAGGTAGAAAATGGGGTGGACTGGCGGAATAAGAGGAAGGGGCGAGACAGAGAGAGAGAGAGAGAGAGAGAGAGCTTGGTCTTGTTTTCTCTCTCTCTCTCTCTTCCCTCAACCACCTCTCCTCTTACTCCTCGTCCATCCATATTTCCCACCTCTTCTTTCGCATTCCTCTTTCACCCATTCTCTTCATACCTCTTCCTTCATCTCTCTCTTCTCATGTTCTCTTTATCTATCAGAGTTTCAGCCATCTCATTTAATTCATCCTTCTTCCTCCCCTCTCTTATTCTCCTTCTCCAGCGGTGTCTCCTTTTATAATCCTAATGAGTTCCTGTTTACATCAATTTCTGTTTTCCGAACTCGGTGCATGCATTTACCGAAAGTAATTGCTTGCTTGATTTAATTCACCTATTTTTCTAACTCAACCCGCAATTCCAATGGATATCATAATTATATCAGTTGATTAATGGCAATTTTTGAATTTGATTATGCTTTATAGAATTATTGAACAATTAAATCCGAGCAGCGTATCATCGGTAGAGTCATTACGCATATTAGTGCACGCCATTAATAGTTAAGCTCTCTTGTTTGATTTTATTAAGAACTCTCCGCGGAAAACATTGTGTTGATAACTATACATCTGAGGCAATTTTGCTTTTTTTTTGGGGGGGGGGGGAATTTTGGGGAATTTTTTGGAACTATTTTCCTCCTTTTGTTATGTTTGCATGTCAGTCTCGTTGGTTGCCAAGGCGTTTGATACGGTTGATCATGAAATTTTAATAAGTAAATTGTCATAATTATTATGGAGTGAGGGGCATCGCTCTTAGCTGGTTCAGGAGCTATTTAACAGGCAGTCATACTGGTGTAATACTGGTGTAATTTAAAAATTAAGTTCTTTTGTCCCACAAGAAATTTTCCATTATTTTTGTATTCTACCTTAATTTTGCCTTATCTCAATTATGGAGTGCTGGCATGGGGGAAGTCATTGAAAACACAATTAGATAAGATTTGTGTTGCCCAAAAGAGGGTGGTTAGAGTTGTTTTTTAATGCGAGCTATTGTGCTCATACTAATGTTTTGTTCTACAGTAATAAGCTATTGAAGGTTAAAGACATTTACCTTATACAGTTAGGCGCAATTATGTTTGGTTTTGAAAATGGTACTCTCCCAAATGCGTTAGTACAAATATTTCGAAAGAACAATCACATTCATAGCTATAATACAAGGCAGGCTACTGCACTTCATATTCCACGTGTAAGAACAGCTTTTGCTCTGAAGACGCTGGCTTGTATTGGTCCCTAGTATTGGAACTCACTTCCTACCAATGTAACTACATCTGTCAGTGTCTTTGTTTTTAAACGCAAATTGAAATTACATTTATTGAGTAATTATGTCGACAATAAACGTAAACATTATATCACCATAAATGATATGAAGTAATAATTTATTAATTGTTATTGATAACGTGCATTATATTTTGTTTTTGTCTCTCTCCCCCTCCTCTCTCTTCTATTTTTCTTTTTCTTAACACCAAATCCCATTTCCCCCTATATACATATAACTTTCTTCTTTCTCTGTTTTTCTCTGTTTTTTTTTCTCGTTCCAGTTTGCTTTTTTCCTCTCGATCCTTTTGTATATATTTTCATCCTCTAATTTTCAAATTTCAAGCTAATCCTTTTGTAAATATTTCCCCCATATTTAATCATGTGTAGTTTTGATAACTTTGAAACATTTTAACAAGTGAAACATTGATGGATTATGTTAAATGGGGACCTTGCTCTTACAAGCCCAGCTTTTCTAAAGTCTCCACTTTCTTTCATTTGGATTATATATCGACTTAAAATTGCTCTTAAATTGTTTTTTCTTTTTTTTGTGTTTGTTCTATTATTATATGCAAACATGTTTGGAAAGAAATAAATAAAATGAAACTTGAACCTTGTTTATTCGGGATTTTTCCCATTAAAAAAAAAGATAATAATAATGCGATATGAAATCAAGTTAAATACTGTTTTTTTAGTTTACATCCAAGTTCAGAAAACGGAACTGAAAGGAAATTTGAGGGAAGAGGGGCGTTGGATATTAATGTGCTCAGCTGTTCACCGTGAATTTATTTTCAAACACTATTATAGCGTTTTTGGTAAGTCATGGCAGTGATAAGGCTTGCAAGCAAAACATTGTATGAAATGTATAAAATCACAAGACGTGTAGGTTCTGTCAGCGACTCCACGTGTCATGGATCCTTGTTAGGTGTATTGATATTTTTGATGTAATTCAAACAATATGTGTAGCTACGCCCTATTATTATCCGAATACGCCACTTCATAAGATTTAGCCTCCCCCTTGTTGGAGGGATCCGAGTAACTTTGTCTCAGATCCTGAAACAAAATTCTGGATAAAGCTCATGCTGCAATGCTAATTATAAACCTTTAGGTCAGTCAGAAACCCCATAACTTTTACAAGCCAATCGCCTGTCTGATTATCAAAATATTTATGATTGGAATTACAAATTTTGAAAACCGTTTGTCAAACGGTTTTCACAACACTACGGTCTATTGGGGAAAACGTGTATGGTAAAACCGGTCACTCAAAGATTTTTTGAGGCACTTCTTGATCACTTTAAAGCGCAATTTTGTTAGGGCTTCAGTATTACCAAGCTGGTAACTTCTTGGTATTACACCATATCACGGACACTGATAACACGTAGGGCCGTGTATCTTAGATTTGACATTGTTAAACGATGCCTTAAAACTTCCTCATGAGCTGCTGAGATTATTGTTTGCACTTTGAGACTCCCTCTCGAGTTTCTTTTTATTATTAGCTAAATCAACGAAGAACGGTTTCGATGTTTGTTCTTTTATGCGTCAAGGTCACAAACTACTCATCTTCTAAACTATTTAACCGGCAAGACTTCCTCTTCACACGTCCAAACCTCTGACCACGCCATATCATATTCCATTTTCTATCCACACAGTGAACAGGATCAGGATAAGGGTGATGTCTTCAGCTAGATGTGTCCCTGACTCTACGTTGTGACTGGTAAGTTCCTAACATTATGCATGTATACTATTCCTTTGTAGTAGGTCCATGTTTATACCAGGGATATGAGAGTTACCCTGTTTATACCAACGAGACCGACACCAGCTAGACCGAGAAAAATATGGCGACCTCCGTCACACCGCCTACCGATTCCTTGTCGACTACAAAATACAAATCGACTCCAAACCGATATGGATAATGTTATTGTGTGCTCGGTCTGCCGTCGGTCTTTCGTGTTCCTCATTGGTCTCAACTGACAGGCTGGAATTGGTCTGTTGCGAGCTGGGATGGAGTCGGTTTGGCGGTGTGACCAGGGATATGAGAGTTAAACTAACATACCCTGGTGTGACATAAGGAGTTAGTAACTCCTTGGTTGTACGGTATTACAGATATCTTCTTCATGGGTGGGGTGGGTAGTGATGTTCAGTATGCAACAGCTTAGTTTTTTTTTGCAGTTTGTGTTAACTTTTGAAAATGTTAATTATTGGCTCGATCCAAACTGGATTTCTATCAAAAAAGCAATTGTCAATGTTGTCACCACCGTGTTTTAATCACTCTTCTGGATAATACACTCTGAAATCATAATGACGGGCAAAATAAAAATTGAAGAAGGAAAAAAAAAAGAGACGATATTTCACAAAGTCAGATCTGTTCATTCATGCCAGAAGCACTCTCTGGCTCGAACAGAAACTCCACACATTTCCATGATCTCGATTATTCTAAAGGTTATGCAGACTGCAGTATTGTAATTGGGTGTGACTTGAATTGTAAATATTTGTGTTAATTATACTGGGTTTCGAAACCTTAGCTGGTGAGCAAAAATATGATGCATAACCACGCTTGTGATTCCATACCTTCCATTTAAACGAAACTGATCACATGCACATAGTACATAAAGTATGATATACGATACTGTCTTTACACACATGATCGTGATAATAATGCCATTTCACCTGCATTTTGAAGTCACAAATTTGAAGTTATTGCCATGGATAGCTAGATTAATAATACGAATAATCACGTATACTTGTATACCGAGCGCATACAATGGACAAACAACGCGATATCATTTTCAGCAAAGTCGATTAATAATCGGTCACTGATACTTTTCAAGCAGTCAATGTAGTTCACAATTACTTACCTAGTAACCAATCCAGTCCATGAATTTAAAATAAAAGCCAAATCCGTCAAATCAAATTCGGAGAAGCGATTGGAGGAGGGGGTTTGTAACCTTTTCCGCTTTCTTCTTCACTCTCAACCCCTCTCAATTTAATGATTTTAAGCTAGGAAACCTTGTACTGTATTTGAAATGTGAATGTTGTCATTTTCGGCTTGAATAATCTTCCCTCATGGTATCAACATGCGATGAGTATAGGACACAAAGAAAATTGATTTATTGTGCGTTGGCTTTTTTGTATGGATAGACAAAGAGCGTGCTACATAAAATCAACGATGCAGACACGGGCGAATTTTAGTTTAGATCAAAATGGATATAAAATTGAGTAGAATCGTAGCTCAATAACTTGTAATTTATACATTGTCGGCTATCAGAGCTTAGGTTTTAATGCAATAAAATGTTCTTTCAATTTGAATAGTCCATTGGTAAATGACGTTACAAGGGTTTTATAGGGTGATAAATAAGTGATTAAATCAGAAATATTGAAATCTCTGTTGATTTACACGCCAAAATCTCCCTTGTATTCTCAATTCGAAAATGCAAACTGTCTGTGCGCTGGAATATATCAGTCGTATAATTGAACATGATTTATGGTATTATAAATATTTATACGCTCATTCCCTTGCATGTAATGGAGCATGAATGAATCAATTCAAATGTACATAATATCGTTGTCATTGTGATGATTCCAAATGTCATTAATCATCACTGGTTTTTATTGCAATCATTAAGTACGATTTCAGCCATGATTAGATTATTTTTCCTAAGATTTTGCTTGAAGATTTTTTTTTAATGAGACAGTCTTTCTGACTGTCTCTGTTTCTATGTTTCTCGCTCTTTCTCTCTCTCTCTCTCTCCCTCTCTCTCTTTCTCTCTCTCTCATTCTCTCTCTCTCTTTCTCTTGCTCTCTGTCTATCTTATTCCTGGTTAAATGTCCCAGTACCAGTCTTATGTGCAACACGTACAAACAAAATAATGAAACACATCAAGAAAATGTAATGTTCGTGCATAAAATGGAGACAGTTCCACGTAAAATGTTTTATGGACGTTTGTAGATCGTGTAAACTTCCTTTCACTTATTTGAAATCTCGTCAGGACTCCATTATCCTGCAACTCATAAATGAAACATGCTGAAATTACTGCTTTGTGTGTTTACAACGTTTTTCTCCCCGTTTCTTAGGTGAGGTCACACTGTAGTATATTTTCTCCGATTTCATATTTTCCCTTATATATTTTACCTTCAGTTGGCTAACTCATTTCGATTTTTTAAATGCTCTCGAATCGTAAAGAAGAAGCTGGATATCTCCCCTTTTTCCGCCTTTCTTAGGCGACCAATCTCATTTTCCTCATGGCGGAACGGGGTTTTCTTGTGAATGATTTCTGTTAAATTATATTTCGATCAAGAAAATGTCTCCAACGAGGAAATAAGAAAGAAATTAATTTCCCTCCATGTTGCATTTTTACAAGAAATAATACGTTACTCTCCACCCTCTATCTATCCCGCTCTCTCTCTCTTCCTCTCCCCTCCCTCTCGCTTTCCTCCCACTTTCCCTCTCTCCCCCTCTCTACATTACTCTTGCTCTATTTCTCATTTTATACCTTCAATAAGATTAATTGTGACGTCGTATTTTCTGACCATCATTATCGAAATTGAATGAAAGAATGAAAATATCAGAAACTGAACAGAAGTAATTTCCGATCCCTTTATGAAATGATATAGGCAACTGATCTAATAAGATTAATGGATTGATGTGCCGCATGAGAAAGGGGAAGAGAATTATAATTACTATGATTAAACATACAGTTCGGATATAACAGATGGCAGAACCACTGAATTTCTAATATAGATATTTTAATGATACAGTTTTTTTGTTATTTTCCATGACTTTCTCATCACATTTCTGATCCTCTGGGCCTTGTCTTATCGCAACTTTTTTGCGATTGATATAAATTGCAACTATGTATATCAGAGATAGGAGAATGTAAACGTGTGATTGTTTAGTGGACTTGCAATATTTATTGATCCGTATCAATCTCAACTGTTGTTTTCAACTTTCTCATGATATTTTGTTTTACTTTGTTTAAACAGAAACCTAATGTAAGACTAAATTCGAAAGCTTTTTTTCGAAGTACGCAAATTAATAAGTTGCAAAAGTCTGTTTCATTCTGTAAGCTGTTTTCTTCTCCCGTCGCAAAATATGTTTTTCAATCAAGGAAACAGATTAAAAGGCAAGGTAAAAAAAGAAAAAAAAAAAGAAAAAGAGAATTAGCAGAACAAACGTAATGCGGAAAAAACAAACATCTAAATTCTAGGAATTATTTTTTTCGGAAATAAATATAGAAGGCAGCACATGTTGTTTGCATGTCAAATCTTTATCTATTATCTATCCGTCAAAATAAATCGAGAAGACCATGTTAAATATGAAGTTCAAATTACAAGACCCGGAACAACCGAAAATCGACTGCGCATTTTCGTTTTGAGATTAATACGAGTATTAATCCATGCTACGGCATGCGTGATCCGTTTGCATATTGAGCTTAAAAGCTTCGTGAGTAGGAGAGTAAACAAGCAAGAGCTTGTATTTCGAGAAAGGAAAAGAGATAAAAGTGATAGCGGTGGTGTTCGTCATTGAGATGGGGGAGCGTATTAGGTCCATGGTGAGAGTAAGGGTCGCAAAATACAAAATACCCCATTTAAACTGCCTTCCGTCAATCAGTTGTACACTGTTCAAAACTTTTAGATGCAAAGGGTATTTGGACAGCTATCAAACTGTAAATACGACCGTGAAGGATGACTTATTTAATTGTATTCCGGAATGATGAAAATGATTTGACGTTACATTATCGCATGTGAGTGGGTTCTGGAAAGGGTATCAAACTTGCATTTAATTCATTCCTCAAACTAGTGATGGCTGAAAAAGTAATTTACTCGTTTTAGTAATTTTCTCAGCAATCTGTAGAGGTAGAATTTGCCTATTTTCCAAATTTCAATGAACCTTCTTTTTAATGCTTCCACCTCCTTCTTTAAAAGAATCCCTCAACATACTGCTTCTTGTTGCCTCGATACAGGCACACGAGCGATGTAATTACAGTCGGAGGTATAAGTCAAGATTTGAGCATAATGAATGCACCGGTGAATGAGGCACGAGGTTTAATTATGGCAGCCCTGGGTAAACAGTCATTCAATCTTTGCGACGAGTGGTAATACATTAGTGGGAATCTACCCCCGATGGAAAGGGAATCAAGGTGCCCCGTTAGCTAGCAACTCTGCCCCCCCCGTTTCCGCGTGTATGTGTTTCATAATACAAGACATTTTGCCCCCCGAAAAAGAAACACTTGGAGTTTGAGCTACGGGTTCATGTTCTCATCGTGAAATTTCCTCCTTGTTATTTGCTACTGCCATTTGAAAACCTGTATTATCATCACGAACGCAGTCCTTTGCATATTACAGAAAATGTATCGGATGTATGACAGAGGGGCAAAACGTGTTCCGACTTCACGAAATAATGAGGAAGAGTTGATATGTAAAGCATTAATTCCTATATAATTATCTAAGTCAGTTGTGAAGTAAATAGATTAAAAAAGATCGTTGTGTTACGGAATAAATGTTTTTTTTTTATATTTGTAATCTCAACTCGTTTATTTTTGCTTCAATTCGATTCAGCGTTGTGCATAACGAAACTGAAGGGTGATTTTCTAGGGCATAAAATTAGTAAAAATAAGTTTATTTCTTTGCCAGATCCAATGTAAACGTGATTACTTTTATATCAACAACACCTGCATAGACAAACAGTCTTTTCGTTGTATTTTGTCGAACATCGATCAACCGTATTTTGCATCTTGGGGAATAAATTCCAATCTGGTATGGTATTACAACATACTCTGCAACATAATGTATGTGATGCAGGATGTGTCAAATAAGGGGCGCCACTTGTGTCCATTCATTATTGAAAACCACGTGACATGAAATCTAAAAAAACGTGATCTCTTAACTGGTCTCTCTAATGGTTGATTTGGCTCGACGTAGGGAAAGGCCGCTAAACCTATGCGGAATTAAGCCATTAATGAATTATTTTGGAGAAATCATTCATTAATGGCATTGCCAGAGAGTTTTCAGCTGAGAAATAAACGGCTTTTTTAAATGGACAGGCTGTTTGTTTAGTTGAGACATTTATTTCGAATTGATATAAAATCATCTCCTAGGCCTACTTATGGAAATTTAGTTCATGCTCTGACTGTCAAATTGATCTTTCAATATGATAACAGTCTCCTGTCTACATGTAACATGATTGAAAGGCATTAAATCAGATCATGGACCGATTTTCATTATCATGAAATGAGAAAATTCACCTTTCGTACATTGGATATCGGTCTGCTATGTTTATCACCGATCTCAACATTCATTATAGCACATTCGATCGTAACAATATGAAGTGTGTGAAAAAAGGGAAATCAGAGATGAAATAGGTTAGTAATAAACGATAAGTCTGTTATTACTGAAATTTCCATATATATTATGCCTGTATATAGATCTTTAAAAATAAAAAAAGTAAAACATTAAAAACATTTCATTCTAAAATCTCATTTCGATCAACTTTCACCAATCTATTTCTCTCAAATTTTTTTCTTTCCTATCGAGGTCGAATTTCGAATGCTTTTCTGTTCGTGCATTTCAAATACATAATCTTACTAAACAAAATCTACTAAAATAACAATAAGACAAGATTCAAGATTCAAGATTCAAGATTTTATTGTCCATAATACAGAAATTTGTTTTCCATTGGTGTAACATGTAATATATAAAACATAGGACAAAAACATGGTGTCGTGTGCTGAAAGCCAGTAGGGCGTCAAGAATCTATAAAGACAAAAGTCTATGAGCAGGTACAGTCCTCTGGCTTTCAGCACACATACATAATACATACATAGCCAGAATTTGAAATACATTTCTGAATCACATCGTGAATGAATTCAGGTATGAATAAATAGAATAGTAGAATAGGAGCAGCAATAGGAGCAGCATCACAATCGAAATACGAGCAGAAAGAGAAAGGAAAAGACGACGATGTACGCTGAGCACGATGCGAATGAAATTAGAATATGAAGCTACTGTTAAATTAGTTCACATTGCCGACAAAAGGCATGCTATTTCAGTCTATTAACCTACACCCCGATGTTCCCTGTGCCTTTAGTGTACGTCATCATAACTACTAAAAATGTCATTATATCAAACCATTCTCTGTTCACGATTCCCCCGACAATATTAACATCACATTATTAAGTTAGTTTGTCTAGTGGCTGGGAAGTCGTGTATGATTATGCGTATGAAGAAGAGAGAAAATATATCGTATCACCGTTGTTGAATCACAAGCACTGTACATATAAAGATGTATACGGTACTGCGCACACGTGCGCGACACGTGCGTTTTATCAGGTCCATATTTACTAAATATATCTTTATTAGTTGGCGGTTTCTCAGCAAAATTTGTATGATTACGTATTAGTCAAAAAATATTCTTTCACATGATTGCTAATAAGAGCTTCCATTTCATTTTTTTGAGAGGGGGGCGTTTCCAAAACTGGTCTTTACCTTTAAATGACCTACAAACTGAAATTGATATGTAGTTGAGGTTAATTTCCCTTTAAAAATAGTACCATTATCGTAATGTTTCCTCCACCTTTGTGATTTTTTTTTAGCAACGTGTTGGTTTTGCCTTTGATATTTTGTTAACGTTAAAATTCTAGGGCATTTATATTCTGGAATGAATGTTAGATGTAGAAGGTGTATTAGGTGTGACTATGTCTAGAATATGTACCCTTAGAAATCAACTTACAGATTAATTAATTCAAGATAAGTGATTGTGAAGCAATATTGTGAGAATATGTGGAACCAAGAAGTCACCAGCAAGGGAGAGAGAGAGAGAGAGAGAGA
>BEXV01000232.1:111273-133038 GCA_003118195.1 Hemicentrotus pulcherrimus | reverse complement strand
GGGGGGCTAACGATATTTGAATTCAAGCTTCAAAGAAGAAGGTGGCGAAGAATGTGCCTCAATTATGAATCTTAATCATGAATATATTTAGAAAAGGGTGTGATGTGGAAAACCCGAGAAACTGAGTTAAAAATCGTATTTCATTCGAAAAACACTCTAAGTATAATGCTACTTTCCATAGCTGCACCAAATCATAGTTTCCAATGGAGTAAGAAATGATTCATTAAATTCGTATCCATCCGATACGACGAACTGTCCAAAATTGTTTTTTTTAGGTGTCTATGAATAGGGATTGTTAAAATTATCAGAATTTTTTAAATCCTCCACAGTTAACGCAAGAGCTCGCTATTCTCATCAAAGAAAAGGGGTTGACAAGCATTTGTCGTTGAGATTAAAAGAAGATCATGTCCTAGCCTCTGTGTTGTCCATCACTGATCACTTTCTGATGGACTACACAGTTTGGTACACGGCTTAAGTCCGTTCAGTGTTCATCGGAGCTGTCGACATGGCACACGGAAGAAAGAGACATGCTGCAGAAGGGTATATATCAAGTTTGGATTATCAAATGGATACCATACGCCTTGTTTTAGAGGGAGGGTTTTATGACAAGTAACAGCCACATAACGTAAGTGGATTCACAAACTTATTTCTCTTATTATAATGAGTCACTCCTTCCACAGCGGAGGACATTGGACATTGGCAACGTGATTGCTTTCGTTGCAGTGCTTCGTTGACAAAACATAAATGGAAACCTTATTTTCTCGTACAGTTATACATGTAGCAGGGTTAAAGTCTCGACTTACAGCTTTGTGGTGAATCCTGAAATATTCATGCATTTCCCCGAAATTGTGAAATATGTATGGTACGACTAAACGTATGGTTATATAACGATTATAAAGGACCTTGATTCTTCTTCTTCTTCTTTTTTCTACTTAGAAATGTCCCGTCTGGTTCTGGTACAGCCACTGATAATACAGGTATCACCAGTATTCTAAATTATCCTGTGGATGTACAATGGATTTTGTTTTCTTTATTTATAAAAGGAAGTCCATACACATTTTCAACTCCTTGTCCTTGAATGTTTAACAGAGAAGGGAAAATACATGCATTGCATACTCACACGTGGTTATGATAACACATGAAAGCTGATCATTTGGTTATTTCCATTGGTGTCCCAAACTGGTACAAAGTAACGTGAAATTCGGTATATAGAACTACCTCCATTATCATCTATCAGGATTTATCGAAAGTCTATAAAGTTCGCAGACATCCCATAGAAACGCGACATAATTATATTCTAGGATGTCAGACTTATGGCGGTTTCGTGGAACGCCTCCCTAGTTTCATATGAGATTTCTTTGTTTCATTAATATGAAGAAGCCAATGGCGAGAATTATCTTATTTTGTTACATTATTCATGTATTCTCCTTGACGCCATTGTTTCGTGTCTACCGCTGTAGATATTCCGATATGATCTCATTAAAAATATTTAAAAAATGTTCATCGATATGGCAAGGCCTTTTGGCCAGTAGCAGTAAATTATGCCGTCCAAGGTTCATTGATTCAAAGTTTAATATGATAAAGAGGATGAAGGCGACATGGCTATCAGATTATAACGATAACCAAGGTCATCGTAGTATGACTCTCCGAAAGAAGACGACGAAAAGAGATAACACGGTTTAGGGTTGATGGGGGGACCCAACTGTCTATACCCTACTGTAACTCTAAAGATATTTTGGATAGAAATATAAGCCTTTATTCTCAGAGTCAAATGAAAATCCTAAAAGAATTAGCAGCATGGTGGCTGAATAAGAGATTTACATTTGTGTGGCTTTTGTTTTGTTTTTCTTTCTTTTGTTATATGTATATACGCAGCAACCTTGATAAATATGGTAATTATTATATTTTTTGCGAATTATTTTGTTCACATGGTATTCGTTTCCTTCGTTTTACAAATATTCACAGCACTCATATTATACCCGCAAAGGCACCTTTTATATTGTTAGATACTCGGGGCTTCGCCACCTGTCGCTCGTGGACATATGCATAATCCTTAGATTTAGAGAGGGGCGTTTTGTGAAAAAAGGGTTATTGGAGCACCCGAAGGGAAGAAAACGGTAAAAGGTGAGGGAGGGTTTACATCAGAGAGATATGGATATCTGAAGGAGAAAACATCCGCTATGATTTAATCTTGACTGTACAATTCTGTGTTATTATGAGGCCATATATCGCAATTCAATAATACAGACCGTCCTGACGTCGCAGGCAGAATCTGGATTAAATTAATTATAAATCCTAGATACACTTGGGTCGTACGACATAATCTCGGTGACAGTTGTCCAGCGGTCAGTTTACTCCATTAATCATGTAAATCTAATTCTTATCGTCGACCCTGGACCTAATTCCATACCCAACCCTGACTCCAAACCTAACCCTAGACCTAACACAATCGCAGCCCTAATCCTAACTCTAAACCTAACTTAAAGCCGGGGTAAAAATATCATCGCAGGGCCCCCAGGGAGAACCGTATTAATATTGATGAGGCTACCCTGGGTAAACAAGACATGTTGTTTGCATTATATTTATATTTATTATTATCATTAATAAATTTATTTATTATTATTATTATTATTATTATTATAACCCTTAACNGGGGGGCTAACGATATTTGAATTCAAGCTTCAAAGAAGAAGGTGGCGAAGAATGTGCCTCAATTATGAATCTTAATCATGAATATATTTAGAAAAGGGTGTGATGTGGAAAACCCGAGAAACTGAGTTAAAAATCGTATTTCATTCGAAAAACACTCTAAGTATAATGCTACTTTCCATAGCTGCACCAAATCATAGTTTCCAATGGAGTAAGAAATGATTCATTAAATTCGTATCCATCCGATACGACGAACTGTCCAAAATTGTTTTTTTTAGGTGTCTATGAATAGGGATTGTTAAAATTATCAGAATTTTTTAAATCCTCCACAGTTAACGCAAGAGCTCGCTATTCTCATCAAAGAAAAGGGGTTGACAAGCATTTGTCGTTGAGATTAAAAGAAGATCATGTCCTAGCCTCTGTGTTGTCCATCACTGATCACTTTCTGATGGACTACACAGTTTGGTACACGGCTTAAGTCCGTTCAGTGTTCATCGGAGCTGTCGACATGGCACACGGAAGAAAGAGACATGCTGCAGAAGGGTATATATCAAGTTTGGATTATCAAATGGATACCATACGCCTTGTTTTAGAGGGAGGGTTTTATGACAAGTAACAGCCACATAACGTAAGTGGATTCACAAACTTATTTCTCTTATTATAATGAGTCACTCCTTCCACAGCGGAGGACATTGGACATTGGCAACGTGATTGCTTTCGTTGCAGTGCTTCGTTGACAAAACATAAATGGACAAAATAAAGCAAATGACGAAGGAGCAAACTGGTGTATCGTCTGCCCTTGATATGCAGTTATAATTCATTGTTGCTGGTACTCCATGCCCTTACCCTTGAGCATACATTGAATGCATTGTGCGAATCTTGTTTCAATTTCAAAACAGAATTGTAATTCAATCACATTTGACATTGGCGTCTTACAGGTAAAAATTGATTGGTACACGCAATTCGCATGGCTCTACACATACACCGTTACATTTCCTTGCCTGAGCTGCCCTGTAGCAGTGGCAAATCATTTACCGCTAAAGCAAATATATTCACAGACTTTTATTCAGTGGAAATTTTAAGGATCTTCTTTCGCTGCATGCGTTAACTTAAATATAAATGCAAGAAACTTCAGAATTTTTGTTCTTGAATGGTGTTTGAATTTTGTTGCTGTTATTCTGTAAATCGAACACCGACACAGAATTTAATTTTTATATTATTTACCTAGTCATATTTTCTAACGCAGACGAAATAAAAAAAAATTGTGTATATCTTTGTGAGTATGGGTGTTTCGTGTGGAAATATGTAACCTAAAAAAACAAAACAACAACATTGGAATATGATTATTGATAATTTATAGAACACGTGAAATATTCGTTATGTCTTCAAAGCTTTGAACTTCCTCACCAATTGATTTCATCGAGCGTTAATATTTGGGATTTGGAACGATCGGTTTCACAAAGGACAAGAATTGATAGAAACTTATATCACATTAGTAATGTACTACATGTATAACAAAGATCAAATGACACATGGAATTGGAAATGAATTAACATAATAGTTTGAAGAAAATTGATCAACATAAGTACACTATCGATTGATAGACATTGATTGGGTTATAAGAAAAATTAATAACATATTGATTATATTCTAAGTCAGAGTTCGAGTGAAATCAGAAGGAATACCACATCAGAAAACATGTCGAACGGATGAGCCACCCTAGCAAAACAAATAAAGAAAATAAATGGTGCCGCCCCTGTGAATACATGGTATAAATCTCCGTGACTTCGATTACACTCATCATACTTAATGATGATGCTTGTGGGGAAATTGTATTGTTTAAAACTTCAAATAACCAGCTATTAACAATGCAAAGCTTCCAAAGCATGCAAAAGCCGTCATTTCAATAATATAAGTAATTTCCTATATTGCAACGTTATGAATTCTGTTTCATTCATCCGGTGTCTTTTCCAGAGGCTTTATTCTCTATCAATTCAAGGGATAGCATCACTTTCAAATATAGCCGTTGAGAGTTATTAATTATAGCTGATAGCAGGGGGAGTGGCTCAAAATAATTCAAAGCTCCTCAGAAAGGCATCGGGTTCTTTCATCGATTATGATTATGGCGGATTCATCAGGAACGAGCGAGCTTGATGTTGGTTAGGAAATATCCATTGTCTGTTATTCCATTTCATAAATTCATTTCGTAGTGCTTGTTCTTTTTTGTTCAATCAGCAAACTAATCAACTTTCTGTTATTTAAGTGAAATCTACAGCTATACCCTGCAAATTACTTTTTTGTTATCAATAACGCAAGTTTATACAGGGAATGCAAATTTATTCTTATGATGAAAATTCGTTACGTTCTTAGAATAGAGTGACTCTAGCATTGTCTTTGTTGGAATACGAATTATATCACTGTGATTGACATTGATTGCCCGTTCTTTCTATCTTGTATGAAAGACTACAAAATTAGGTACCCATTGTGGCCTACAACCACAACCATAGCTGTCACCATATGCACCTTCTTATATCTCTCTTGTTTTTAGTTTCATTGTCTTAGTTTTTTCATTGAATGCATTAACAAAAATCATATGAGGTACTCACTTTCTTTATTTTTTGTGTCTGTTAATAGAATCCACTTTTATTTGTACCATTTACTCTGTGAATTAATTACAAACTGTTCGATATATGTTAAATATGAAACATTAAAATGCAACTGGAACTGAAGCTGAATTTTCATATACATATACATGTACCTTTCGGCGTAGGAAATCATAGTCTTATCAAAGCGAAATGCGACAAATGAAAAATAAATCGGTTGTGTTTATAAATGACAGACTGTGTTACACTGGCTCATTAGGTATATCTGGTAACATCTAAATGTGGACAGTGACAATAATTTATGGCCGGTATATTCAATCTACCAAAGTTTCATTCTGTACATCTTAATTGTTATGAAAGTCCATATGACAACTAGAGGAGAAAATATTTATTTTGCCCTTCAGATTATCCTCGATGTTGACGGTTATTGTTTTGTTTGCAAGTTAACGACGTTTGCTCATAGGATTACACGCCGAGGTACAAGTTGTTTGTAGTCGAAAGTATACGTCAAACCTTCCCTTTTGTAGAAAGTGAACTCACTTTTCTCTCTCATTTGTTTTAAACATTACCCTTGGACTATGAAGTGTATCTATTGACTGGAGTCGGGTGGGGCATAGGTTACAAGCCTATGAAATGATTGGCTGTTTCTTTTTCTATTTTCATTGGGCATAATAACTCACTTTTCTCTCTCATTTGTTTTAAACATTACCCTTGGACTATGAACTGTATCTATTGACTGGAGTCGGGTGGGGCATAGGTTACAAGCCTATGAAATGATTGGCTGTTTCTTTTTTTATTTTCATTGGGCATTAACAAACCTAACATTAATTCACAAATTATAATTTATGACGACGACAGCTTGTCCTGTATACTTCTTAAGTTATGTGCATATGGATGGGATTCAAACGATAATAATTCAGACAAACAATATAGGGCTTGGCTATCCGATGCTTTGTAAACAAGCAAAAGTCAATGCCTAATTATTGGCAACCAATGTAACTTAATCAAAATAGGTGTAATGTGGGAGATATTGAGGAATTAGACACAAGTCTTACACATCCAACCTGGACACGATGCAACTTAATTTGTGCGTCTGGTAAGCCTAAATATATTGTTTCATGTTATATAGTAATATTTTAATCTTCCCTTTTCTCTCTATCTCTCTCTCTCTCTCTGTCCGTCTCTTTGTCAATATAAATATATCAAATGTAATAAATTCAAGGTTTTTAACATGACATTTCTTCAAAAGTTATTCTTACCCAAAGGCCCGTACCAGACACATTAACAGACGCTAAGAGATGATAGCGCCTGAGATCAGACTGTTTTTATCGATTGTTTTGAAGTGTTTGTGCATCAGGAGGGTAAAACGCCGAAAGCGGGGGAGGTAATAAACTGAAGGGGGTGTTGATTAGGGGGGGGGGGNATCGATTGATCGATCTAAATTTCTCCCAGGAAGCATTACATTAAATAATGGTCTTTGTGTTTGAAGGAACATGTGACGGAGCGTTGTTCATGAAACTCTTTTTAAAAGGCGTGTTGTTTATTGGAGGAGAGTCAAATAACTTCAAAAGTGTGAAGTAAACAAAGTGTGTCAGAGTTTCCACCTTCCTCGAAGTTGAACAAACCTTCCCTACTTGAGGGTCTATTTGCTCTGAGTACGCTGAAAGTATCATTAAATTAATTGTATGCGGAAGTTGGCAAACACGCAACGCGTTTGGAATGTAATTTAGCCATTCCTTTACCATGTGTCTGTTTAGACTAGGATTTCATGAATATAAACGTGCTTTTAAGGAACACTTACTTCAACAAATGTGAGGAGGTCGTACGTGCAGCTTGTGTTTGAAAAGGGTGTAAAGAATGAGAGAGAGAGAGAGAGAGAGAGAGAGGGAGAAAAGGGGGGGGGGGCGGAGGGAGAAAACATTTTTTTTTTAAAGTCAGGTCACTATTTCATTTAAATTTTGTATGATCCATGATCAGTATTTTGACAAAATACAAAATCAGGCGGATTAGACTTTCATATGAATTACACTCATCTCTAAAGTGATGTCAAGTTACGCTGCCTACGTTTCACGGATATTTATTTACAATGATTTTTAAAAGTATATCAACAGATAGGCCTCATATGATTATATGATTTAAAGTAAAGTTTATCACAAGTTATAATTATATTATTTCTTTGAGCTGTATAAAACATTTCAAGTTGATGCGCCTTGTTTTTTTCTTTCTCGTGTAAATTATTTGCGCATTGCCTTAGTAACGTTATAATGATTATTCTTCTTAATGTATGTAACAACCACTTGATATCAGACGTAATGTACAGTACGTCACAAATTCGTGACCTAAGAAAACGGTTGGATTTAAAGCATGGAAATTCTCTTCTAAATCATTTTGTTACCAAGATATTATGTTATGTACATGATTTCCGTGAACATGTAGGCTTATCATATCATCATAAGCTATAATATGTGTAGTGTATCGTTGCCACTATTCAGGCTGTGATTCTGTCTTGGAGGGGCATTATCTCCATGAGATATGAACCTCCGTAATTTCTAGAAAATTAAAATCCCCAAATCAGTGATCATCAATACTATCATAAAATCTATCCCGATGTCCACTTATATTCCCCCTTTCTCCGTGCACATCGGATCCCATGAAAATGGACATTCACCATTTCATATGGTATGCACTCAACGACCCCTGTTTCACGCAGGATAAACATGTTCAGTCTCTCCATGCCAAAACAAGAAAACAGTACACCCTCTTACCCCTCTTCCTATTACATACATTCTGGGAATAGACCTGTCATGAATATCTTGCAATTTGCAAATATTATCCATCTACAATACCATATTCCAATCAGGTATTCCATATTTTTAGATCCACTTAGTCGTGGGTCGAAGCTATATGGTGTTGTTTGCCTTCCAACTAATACCCTTTGTGGTCTGTTAGTAGCGAACTCGGTATGGATATTTGTCTAAGAGCAGTGCATGGTTGCCTAGAGTTACTCACGTGATCACCCACGCACGGGATGTATGGCCAACATTTTAGAAAGTGGTATCAAGTGTGTGGATGTGGTGATAGGGAAATCTAAACAGATATTAGTAAAAAGTTTGATCGATTTTTGTCTGTGCATATATAATTATATGAGCATAATTTGAAAACTTGTCAAATGCGCAGTTTAATGGACAGTTGCTGATTTTGTTTTCTTCTTCTCATGTTCCGTTTGATACGTATGTATGTTGCTGGAAGGAGTGAAACAAAGTAGGCTTACTAGAATTCACGGGAAAAATATCGGAAATGGTTGTGGAAGAACTGAAACTCGAATGCGAAAATATATGCGCTTTTAGAATGGAAGAAAAAAATAGCAGTCAGTCAGCCAGTTATAGAAAAGAATACAATACGCGCGTTAATATGCTGTCTTTGGCCTCCATATTATTTGAACATGGGAATGTATCCGAATGTTCATAATTTACCATACGAAGGAGTTAACTTCTTGGTTATAATGTACACGTTTCTATCTTGTATACTCGGATTCATTAAAATGCGGTCTGTATCGAAAGGCCAATGCCCTATTCAGTTCCCTTCGGCATTGCCTTGCTTCGGTATCCCTCTGGTTATTTTCGATTCGATATGTCACAATCAGTCTATCTAAGCTGACTGCCGATATTATATTAAAGAGAAGGTTGAGTTCTGGGAAGAGTAAAAAATAATTTGTGAGCGTTATCATTGTTATTATGCAAAGGTGGAAGAACATCAGATTAAACATGTTCCTTGAAAAGCATGGCTCTTCAAATGCCTTCATATTCTAAATATGACATAAAATACGTAAAAATCGGGGGGGGGGGATTTTTTCGCCATGTGCTCGTGTAGTCCCATGTACATCATTCTGTGTACAGTGCTTGTAACTTTGCCAAGATTTGGCCAAATTTCTTATCATTTTGATGATTCCAGAACCTTGCAATACACACGAATACTTATATACAAGATGATCAACCTTTTCTGATAGATTCCACACCGTTTCTTTCACAATGCAATCCCATGACCAGAACTCAACTTTATCTATAGTTGTGATTTTTAGGATGACATAGAAAGTGTACCTTCCCAGGACGCCGACCTTACAGCGTTTATTATCTAAAATGAAATGTATACCCCGTACCCGTTTTCCATGCTTCTTATTTTCTCTTAAAGAATCTGATAATCTTTCTTTGTCTTAAAAGATGTTTGAATAAAAAGGGGATCGTGACATTAATTTTGTGTAAAATGTTTCAAGTTCTGACGAATCTATATTCTGCAGTAACTTTTCATTTTTTTTTTAAACCAAGTTCATATTGGAAATATAAAAGATAAGTTGATGAAGAGATTATGCTATTGTCAGTATATTCATGCCTGTAGCTTTGTTTTCAGCAGGATAGGGATATCAAATAGAACAATTCTCTTTCAAATCTGATGTGATACTTTTTATCCCACCCTGTTATCCCCTCCTTTTATCCCCTCTCCCTCTATCTAAAAGTCTTCAATCAATAATCTTGGAGGGGCGTTGTGTTATCTCCATGAGCTACAAACCTCCGCAATTTTCATAAAATAATTGAATTTGAATCCCTTAATCAGTGATAACAAAAATTATCATAACAATGATAATAGGAATATCGATATAATATATCTTTAAGAAAATGCTTTTTATCCCATCCTTTTGTGATCCCCCCTCCATTTTTCTCAGGAGTAAAATGAATCCTCACTCCGTCTGAATATCATCGCCTTTCTTGCCTTAGGATAATTTGAAATGCCAGGACAACTTCGACTTTGATGAGATGAGAACCCCTCTCAATCTTTTTAAGAGGTTAAATAAATCCTGACTTCGTCTAAATATGAACGTCTTCCTTTCTTTAGGAAAATTTGAAATGCTAGGACAACTTACTTTAATTTCGGGTAGATTAAACTCATTTCATCTGCCTCAGATTGTAGAGTCTACGAATTATAGCTGTACATGTATATGCCATATACATGTACATCTATAAATACTCATTGAGTTTATATTTATTATGTGTCCTGTAACCCCTCTTTTCCTGTATTTATTTATATAAATCTGTGACATAACTTTCACCTGTAATCTCTCTCTCCCCCTTTCATTCTTGCAATAATTTGTGTCACATCTTTCTCCTCAATCTCCCCCTCTTCTCTTTCAGTCTCAATCGCTCAAATTGGTCCTGGAACATGTATATTCATAGATAACCATTATACATGTAGATATCCCTTCTCTCTCTCTCTCTCTCTCTGTGTGCCTCCTCTCCCTATTTCATTTTTGTTTTGTTTATCTTTTCACTCTCATCATTTCATTCCGTCCGTGGCAAATGCATGAATGCGTGCAGACAGCAGCCAAAACGATATCAAACGACGCTATATCAATACAGAAAACCGCGCTCTGGTGAAAATGTCAAACTACTCGAGGGGCTCTGCACAGGGATATGCCGGAATTGATAAAGCATGTGTAGGGACTGTATTGGAGCTGTAAAGTGGCGCCACGGATCGCGATATCTACAGCGACTCTGCACCATACTTGGTATTTTTATCCTATTTAATTGGATGGTTAATTACCACAATCATGAATTGCTATACATTTTAAGATTCGAAGTAAAATGGGACTGAAACGACGATGGAATTAGAGCATAAATGTAATAGCTTGCAAAAATGTACAATCTAGACGAAGTGTAATTATTGATACAGTAAACTTGTAAACGATTAATGGAATGTGCTTATGCACCGAATGTCTATTTTCTGTTTATTGTGTTTAAGAACACAACGTACACTGACTGCTATACATGTAATCTTGAAGCACGCAAAATATAACAGATTTTGCGACAAACTGCAAGTCTTGAAAATACAATTCACATCATCGCCCTGTTATATACATGTAGCTATTAAACCTCAGTACATTGAAGACAGTTTCAGACGAAATGTTTAAAAACTGTAAATGTACTTTGTAACTTTCGTAAATCGTAAGCTCGTGACGGGAAGCAAAGATAAATATTATGAAAATAATTTTGAATATTTCATCTTTTTTATTTATTTTTTTAAATTTTTTTTTTTATAGATTTCTATGATTTTGAACAATTTGAGAACATGAAAATAATTTAAATGCTGATCACGAGTCTAAGAATGTAAAGATCTTCCTGACCTTCCAAGCTAAAATGATAAAGAATTCACGTATTTTCATAACTGTTTCGTAATGTTGAGTAGCACTTTTATACATGACATAGGATTTATTTAGCTCGGCACTTCTGCCAGTTTATATCTATATACATAAATGTTCTCGTAGCACACAACAATTAATATGTATAAAGACATTCACATTTAACATGCATAATTGACAAAATAATACATAGATGAGGCTTTTGTAAGCTGAAGAATTCTCTAAATAAAGTTTAGAGAACCTGGAGGTATATAGATAATATACTATGCAGCCTGGAGGCATATAGATAATATACAATGCAACCGGGTACAACAAACGAGATTTTTTCTTAGAATTTGTCCTTCGAAATTTAATCAGCCATGAATGTTTTAGTGATCGCGAGTGAAAGCTTTTTTAAAAATGCTAATATTATACTGAGGACGCAAGGTGGAAGGGGTGCAGCAGTTTGTTATAAATATGCTTTAATTAGGATCGTAAACAATAAAGAATATGCTTTCAAGTTGTGCACAGGCTGGAAAAAATTGAATAAGATCTTTATAATTGCGTATATCAATCGCTATAATCTTTTTTTGTTGTATTGACTCTTTACACANCCCATTTCAACTGCGCCAGACGATTTATGGCACTGGTCGCTGGCGTAGATAGCAACGCATCGCGTCACTACGGAGAAGCCGGCGGGCTCGGCTGGCGAAAAACACCACCGGTATATCGTGCCAATTATTTCTACTCTCGCATAATGCGCTCCCTTATAACGGCGCGCTGCAGTACCACTCATCACTTTCATTAGTTTTTTCAGCCGGTAAATGAAAGAGCGAGAGATCCATTTTAAAGACAATGTAGTCGCATCAGGAGCGCTCAGTGTAAACAACCGTTACTTTAAGAGCTATGCAAATAGTGTTATAGTGGTTAATATATTGTGTGCTGTTAATGGAAGTATCATTTGCCTTTAGACTCATCAACTATGGATGTTTACACGGAGTCCAAAGCTTGTCACTTTTTTCAAAGTAGGCCTACAATACGTTCTTACCAGACATTTTATACATCGCTGATTTGACCAAAACAGTAATTCCACTGTTTCTTTTCTGCTCTTTGCATGACATTATCTAACCCGTCGCATAGATACTGAGATAAAGTCAAATGGATTTATCGCTTGGAGACAGATATAATTATCTCAGCGTTTCAGGAATGCCCATTTTCGCCTGATCTCTGGTTTAACAACCGATCACAAAGTGAAAAGTAAGTGTTGGATACCAGTATGAGCTATGTACAGATTGATATAACACCATTCATCTACTTACCGATCTATTTTAGTCTAAAATTCGTTGGGCGATGGAGACAGAATACTAGATGTTTATATCATAAAGATCTGCGTTCTCCATACCTAATCATAGGATAGTTCGTGTTTTTGTGTTTTATATAATTACAAATCATAATCAAGCCATACGTTGTATTTGCTGAGTTTTTAAAGCTAAATTGGCTGAAATTCATTTGTAATGGATGTAGTAATTTGATTTTGTTTCCACATAACCTACATGAGAGAAGTTAGAGGTGTTATTGTCTAGCGGACAGGTCACCGGATCCCTGCCACATCAATTACGTATTTTCGGCAAGCCATTAATCTACATTCTACTCAGGCGTGGTAAATGGGTAACCAGTTTCGAAGATTACCACTTTAATGAAGTGATAATCTAACCGTTAACTATCATGATTATGTAAATAGTCGATAATGATATTGATGGTTTAGATTTAACGATGAACTCAAAGGACTGGTGATCATTTTCGGTCACACAATGTTGAAATAATCAGATTAATATCTGTAGTTATATTTCTTTGGTGACGTCTTTACTACATACTTCTGTGGTATTCATCATAAACCATTAACATATTGGTATAATGGAACATTTTGATGAGTATCTAAATGTTGAACTTCACTACTAAATGTTAAATGTTAGGCTTCTTCGAAACGATGTACGTTCACCTCTATAATTGAATTTAGAAAAGACAACCTAATCTGATAACTGGCACTGACTGGTGAGCATTCAATAGATTTAATACTGGACAATTGCTCAATTACTACTGGAGTTTTATTATAAATTAAAGCGCTTGCCGATGCCTGGTCTTATTCAGTTGATGGTGATTACTTTAAATAGAATTTTTCTTGTAAGCATTCTTGTTAGATCGTGATTGCTGACAAAAAGGGAGAAGATTTTTAGAGAATCAACTACAACCCCAAAATTATTGTTATATGTATATACCATGAAATATTTCATATTTAGCCTATAAGAATACGGGTCGAACCTGGGAAATTTTCGTTCGTGGACTTTAATAAATACTGAAACATTATCGATTGGTTTGAAATACAAATTCAGACGTTCGGTTTGATGAACTATAAAGGCATTCAGGTTCATATTTCTGATAATTTAGTATTTACTTTAACATGACTTATATTTCCTTTACTCCATTTTAACAACGTCTTATGCATCTATAAGCTCAAAATACATTGCATCGTTTTCGACTAGCGGTTACGTTTGTCCTCACTATAGTGATCTAACAATATTGAATTTACCCCCACCCCCCCCCCCAACTCACACAATTTTAGCAAGCAGGTTTGAAGCTTCTTCTTATATTCATTATTGTAATTGCACCGTGACGATACGTTCGTTAAATTTTCATTTGAAATCTTTCGTTGCAGCGAATCAAGGACATCAAGCAATTTCATTTCTGTCACGCTACTGTTTCCAAAATAGACTCATGACTGAACATAAATAGTCTAATTATGTAAATAATTTATAAAGTACTGGGCATGTAAACATCTTCATCACCATGAAGCGGCACTTAACTGGAAGAAGAAGTTATACTTGCATTAGCAAAGCCCATTTTTATTGAACTATAGCTAGAATAGTGGTGCGATGATAAATTTATATTGGTTTGTTTGTAAGTCGTTCTTACATGTTGTTGCATGAGAAGTTCTTATAGGTGTATTTGATAGAAATGCCAGTAGGGAAGCAAGCCCAGCAATATAAATCTTGTCATTTATTGACTTCACTGTTCTTGATGTAGGTAATGAATTTATTTGATAAAAGCATGCAGGTCAGTCCATTGCTGTAATCATTTAAGGTTTTGATATATTCTAACTGTTCAAAATAGTGGCGTGATCGGTACACGTATGACAAGCAAGGATTCCCAACAAACAATAATGTGCAATTATAAATATGTCAAGAATCATAATAGGCGACTGTCCCTTTTCCTATTTTTTGCTGAGCACATATACATGTATGTATATTCTTCTTTTTTGTTTTTTTGTTTTTTATTCCTCCAATAGTGTAATACAAACATACAATAAAATAAAAACGTTTTCAATAGTGATTGCATAAACATAAAAAAACATAATTAAACACCTATTCATATGCAGTATATATAACTGAGCTAAAATTGAAAGTAAACGTAAAGTACATAAACATAAGTTATAAGTCAAATGTACAGATTATTCACTTATAATAACAAAATAAAAAATAAACAAATGTAGGTTATTTCACTGGTTCTGCCAGATCCCCCTCTCTCAGACAAACACACACACCACATTCATACACACAATCATATAAAACACACGCCCCCAAAAAACATCTTATCACACACCACAACAAAAGTTGCCACGCTGTGAACATTAGCACCGGTATTATATTCCAAGAGCTCCCCCCTCCCCCTGTTCCCGAACCTTACCTTCGACCCTCTCAGTCCCTAAGTACAAAAGTTTGATAGGTCACATTTGACCTGACGAAGTGTTGCAGCGGCGCACGAAACGTCGTGATCTGTTAGATTCCTTATTGACCACACTGCGAGACAAACGAATATCACTAGCGATATTATTTTCGATAGACAGTATCCAAAGAATATATATATATATATATACACTCACACTTTTGACCCACACACATCAAAAAACCACAATGGTGATATTAACACACATAATAATTGTATATAATTATATCCACACAGACACACATGCATATACATAGTATGTTAAGCTCCCTAAACCCTAGAGACATAATTTCTTCCCTATCAGATTCTTAACCAACAATTCAAGATACATACGTGTTCTTTTTTTTTTTTTATACCATAGTCATTATATTTCCAATTATTAAAGTGTAAAATTATGGTCATAGTATTCATAAAAAAAAACTAATTTGCTCTACCTTCAATACGAAATCCCCGAGGAGGGGGAATCCGGAAGCGGAGATCAAAATGATCATGGAAGCAATAAGTGGTTTGCGATAAAAATGTATGAAGAAAATTATTTGAATTGACCTATTTACCAACAAGTATTGACAGCTTCGCTCTTGCAAATAGTAATTGCAACACGGACATATGGAAAGTGAATATATTTTTTCTTTTATAGAAGCTAATGCTCACAAATAATTTGCAGTTATCCGTGTATGGCGTTGCGAAATCATGACCGACTTGGTGTCGACTGCACACATTCATAACCCTTCATATTTTTTTTTCGTAAACTGTTCTGCCTCACCTTGGTAATCTACCTGAGTTATGAGGGGTTGATTTCCGTTTAAAATATTCCAACCCAAATGTTTAATATGGATTCATGCTTTATAAGCTACAGTCTAAGTCTACAGTTGTCTAACTTGCCTTAAGATATTGTATCATTTATGAAATGGTATTATGATGGAAAAGGGAGAAAGAAACGGAAAAAAGAGAAAGGAAACGTCCCTCGCATATAAGCATAACCGGTGCACAGTTTTGCGACATTGAAATATAGCCCCGATGTATTTCATCAACCCGATGAAAATGATTTTCGCCTCATTATTACAAATTGGAAATTAAAAGCATTTATATGGGACATAAATTATAGTACGACTTTGTCAATCATTGCGTACATTATGATAATTGAGAAATCGAATCTGCTTATATATTATTCATGTAGCTGGCTGATAATTTGCATGAAAACATCAAGTTGATGTCGGCTCAGAGAATTATTTAACGAGTTTTTCGGGATAACCTAAGTGACAAATGATAGGCCTGTGAGAGGTAAATGATCATGATACTAGTATTTCCAGTTCTCTGCCGACTATTGTCTTGTTCGTTTATGCAATGTTAACTTAAACTATTGAAATATAATACCATCATTATACGGAATGTCACTAAATCAAAGAAGTCTAAAGTATCTGACACATTCATTGGCTTCTGAAATGTCAAGTATCTAAAACGGGGATCATCATCTTGAATAGCGAAACTGATTTTATTATTCACTTATATTTTGAAAGGAATAGTAATTAAAAGGTGGTGAAGATTAACCTCAACACTTGATTCTTTAGGGAATGTTACGATGGACATCAACGTTTTTCTAAACTTCTCATCAATATCATATGCAGTTTCCGAAGGCAGAAATGAAATTGATCTAGGGAAAAATCAAAATTTCGCATTTAAATTGTATGTTGGATTGGATTGGGACCAATAATTATAGTAATGCATTTCAGGATGAGTTTTAACATAACAAGCTCTATTTCCTTTATTTCTTTTTCTTCCTTCCAGGTCACCCACAGCGAAAACAACTTGCTACGTATTTGATTTAGGCAGACAAAGGGACATTGTGGGATCTGAATCCTAAAGCACTAAAGATCAGCTTTATCGAGTATTTCACTGCAGAAAATCGTTCAGCACTTTTCGATGGTTTTCCGAAGGACAAGAGAAGATAGCAAAGGGAAGATTTCTTTCTGTTAATTTGCGAAAGATTTGTTCTTCTGTGCCTCTGGTGAGTTAGCATACCCTCGTATCATCGTTGGCTTTACAGGGGATATTCAAATACAGCGCAGAGAGCAGTTTACTGGCAGTTTATCGTGCTGGTCGATTCTTCTGGTAAATTAATCTTAGTACCGGGCGACGGTGGTATGTCACTATGGAAATAATCGGAGGATAACTCTTCGGCTCTGTGAAGGGAACCACTCCATAGCTCAAGATGTCTCCAATTATGTCGCTTTCCGTTTTCAATATTAACAGACGATACCAAATACCGTTAATGGCATAATATAATGCGCTGGATATGGGAATCTAATTGACTAAAAGGATCAATTACAGAACTACTTTAGCAGACATCGGTTCTTCAAAAGTCATCATGTTCACTTCGAATTCATGACAAACATTTTTCGGTCAGCAGACTCAAGTTCGTGATCATCAACCTCATCGTTCACATTGTATTGTAGTAGTCGTACGGTCAATCGATCACAATGGGTCTTCTAAAGAAACGCTCGAGCAGCGGTTCGACACAGCCGATGGTGAGGAGCGTATCGCCCGACATCGAGCTCAGCACCGTGATGGACACGGAGCTCGTTGCTAAGGCGTATGGCAAGCGTGACACGGAAGGGAAGAAACCACGACCCCGACGATACAACCCTTTCCACCGCGCCTTTGATTCTAGTGACATGGAAACGTCGTATCAGAAATTCTTCGTTCGCCGTCGCCTGGAGACGCTCCCCGTCATGATCGCATTCTCATTCTTCTTTGACGTTGTCGTATTAATCATCTACTATCTGGATCGCAACATCCCTAACCGCGTCATCGCTATCTCCATCATGGCGATCTGTGCCGTCACCAACTTGATTCTTTTCTCCTTATCGCGCTATCGCCTCATCTCGGACTGGTCGCTTACGCGCATCATGCCATACCTTATATGGAGCCTGGTATGCGCGCAGTCGTTCGTGGACTTGGGTCTTTATTATCAGCCGCTGATGCCGAGTGATGGGGCTGGCTGGCAAGTGTTTTTCATATTTGCCTCTTTCACCATGTTACCTGTGCCTTTAGGAGCCATGATCCTCCTCAGTACTTTTGCCATCACCGTACATTGCCTCATGGTTGGGTTGCTCTCGTTGGCTAACAAAGAATACATGGCTGAACAGGTAAGCACATCCCATCTGCTGAGAGCGACAAGGACGTTAATTCTATATAAAGCGGTATGAGTTAGAGCTTCTTCTTTCTCTAAGCAGCCAAAATATTCCACATTTGTGTAGGCATACAGGGGTGTTGATCACGGGGGGGNGGGGGGGGGGGGGGGGGGTTATTAATCAGCTGAAGCTTTTTCTTGTAGTCATTAATTGCCCCTCCTTTGTAAAATTTAATCAGCATTCACCTCCTTCCAATGACCCATGAAGGGTAATATTTGACACTAATGTAATGAACCAATGCAATCCTTTGAAAAATGATACGATACAAATAAAATTGTTAGGACTGTGCTTCTTATCCACTTCTTATCTCCGCGAAACTATAACCGAATAATTTACAAAGAAAAAATAGGAAAAGAAATACAAGACAGAACAACAATTTCCAAAACGAGAACATTTGTAGGTTTCTTATAACCATTGTGTATTTCCCAGTCTAGTTTCTGGAGTTTGACTAATGTGCTTTTGGACAAACTTGCCTTGTACTTCACTCGTTTGACCTACATATACCGTTGTCTTTAAATTTTGAATTATTTTCCTTACCTGTTTTCATAAAGTGATTTCGACAATATTGTTCATTGTTGATAGATAAAGTTTTATATCATCTCAGAACTCTATTGGATTGAGTTAGAGAAGTTGATCAATATAGTTGTGATAAGATTTAAACTTTATGATATTACATAAAGAATAAACCATATGAAGAATAAACCATATAAAGAATAAGCCATATAAAGAATAAATCATTAGATTCTGTCACGTTTCAAGGGATGATGGTCTGTGAATGCATAAAGATTCAACGTTTCTAAGAACACACGGTATTGTGGAGGAGACGTCCAACCTCCAGCGGTACGGGAATATCTAGTAATAGTAATTCCATTTGGAAAATTTGTCCGTATGTGAAATACAGCTCATATATACGAAAGGCAATCATCAATGCTTAAAGATTTTTAAAGTTTTTTTTTCTTCTTCTGAAAATGAATTTAAAAGGACCTCAGATCAAATGAAAATCTAATGAAATAGAACCATCCTGGGAATATTGTATTTTACAAAGTGCCTGGAAGCAAGCCTCTTAATGATTGAGTTCTGGTAATGATAGAAAATGCATTCTCCCAGAATCCAACAAAACGTACACTGAATGTTCAAGATTACAAATAAATGACAAGTGCCAAATGATTTGTGTAGTACATGTAGAGAGGCTGAGTAATGAACATAATTATTATAGAGATAAAGAAATCAAAGAACGTAGGCGCGACACCATGCGCTATACACAGGTCAATCTACTGCAGGATTAACAATCGTGAATGAATTATAGCCATGTACTCTCGACAAAGATTCCCATACGAGAGCTCAAGATTAAATTTAATCTCAAATAAGCATTTGCACTTAATTTGTTACTACGATATATCATTCTCTACCTTCTTCTTCACTCGTGTATGTTTAAAAATACTAATTTGCAACAGGGAACATGACGAATTAGGCAAACGGATAGGCTAGTCATCCTTTCTGTTTTAAATTTTGCTTTAACGAGAGCCGTAGTAACGGGAACGGTGTCACATGATGCGATATTGTGTCATCGATACTGCAAAGACTATGTTCCCATAGAAACGGCACGCGAACTGCTGATACCTTTTGCATCGCCACCTCGCTCACCTCGTTTTGTTTGAGGCACACGTCCCTTAACATTTCCCTTTTGCTCTCGGTAAAAAGTCTAATCCATCTCTCTCTCTCTCTATTTCTCTTTTTTTTTTCCTTTCTCTTCCACCATGGACGTCATGGTTTATTCACAAGAACATGACTTTGATAATTTATGAATAAATTGTTTTGTCATTCATGTGAATATTTCCTAAGCTCATGCCGTGTTTTCTGTATATCCCCTGACCTTCTTTCCTTCTCTTTCCTCTTTCTCTTTCCATATTTCCCCTCTAACACATAAACACACACACAAACACGCAAAACCACTGTTGTTGTTGTTGTTGTTGTTGTTGGGTTTATCGGCGCTATCCATCGATTCCGATGATTTCCGCCAGGCTGTGTGTGAGGGCGTCTTGCTCTCACTTTTGCTGCTCTACGTTTCTGTGATTCTTATACTTGCCCAGTGTGTGTGTGTGTGTGTGTGTGAGATACAGATTTATATTGTCCTTTGCTATTGGCGAAGTGCAAGATTATGGGGGATTAAAGTGCTCGGTACTCATTATTTTTTAGT
The DNA here is from genome assembly GCA_003118195.1 of Hemicentrotus pulcherrimus. Lineage (NCBI taxonomy): Eukaryota > Metazoa > Echinodermata > Echinoidea > Camarodonta > Strongylocentrotidae > Hemicentrotus > Hemicentrotus pulcherrimus. Next base: position 112,452 of record BEXV01000232.1, on the reverse strand, counting down.
CATTTAATGTTAAAGCTGGTTGGAATTAATATCATGGAGTTTTGGTGTCAATTTATAGAGTAATATATAAACAATGTGTCTTATGTTTACCTCTTCTATCCCCTCTTCCTCTTTCATTTTCTCTCCTCTCATCTCTCTCTCCCTCTCTACAATCTCTCCCCCCCTCTCTACAATCTCTCCCCACCTCTCTCTGTTCATGATTTAGTATGTAATAAGCTCCACCAGCAAAAGCCTCGTAAACAATCGGCCGCCATGATTAGAGCTCGCATTGAATACCAAAAATATAAGGAACAAAAATATGGAACACAGGATAGCTTACATTGATTTATGGATATTGGGCTCAAGTACACCAAAAGTGTTAAATCATTACAGAGCACGTCTGGCAAGGTATCACTTACTCCCTTAGCTTCATCATGTATGTATTCGGAGAAGACACGAATTATGACCAAGAAGAGAATTTTGAGCTGGTAATACAATCGCTAAAACAAATGGGGCACTTCGACGAAGGCTGTTTGGAATCGCTTCGTCGTTAAGTGTTCTGCTTCAAGGTATGAATGCCAATCGGTTAAGATTTGTTTTGAGATGTTATGTTGGACGGTGGTTATTATTAGAACACCAGACAAAGTCCAATACAAGTTTACTAGTCTGGTCTTTGGAGAACGCGAAGTGGATTTATGCTGAGTATATGCGCTAAAAACTGTAGTGTATTAAAATTATCCGACTGGCATCTACATTGCTTTTCCTTCATAAGAATTCTAGAGCTATCAGTAGCGGGCATAGGTAGAACAAGTTTTACGAGTAAGGTTTCTGATCAAACCATTTTTATTTTAAAGACAGATTGTGTAAATAAAAGTGGAAAAAAAAAACGCTCTAAAAGTTCCTAAAATAGAAAATCGGATACCAGCAAGTTTTTCTGACTGAGCCCCGTTCTACCAACACAAAAAGCGGGGGAGTGGAGTTTTTTTTCTTTTATATTCCCCCCTTCAATTCCCGCCCCAACCCGCCCCTCGTCAACACTCACACACACACACCCGCATACACACACGCACACACACACACACACACACACACACACGCATGCACACACAGCCTCGCATCCATTCACACAACCCTCCATGTGCACATCCTTTATCTCCGGCTCAAAAAAAAAAAAAAAAAATGCTGACCTTTTTTAAAACT
>BEXV01000232.1:99865-111052 GCA_003118195.1 Hemicentrotus pulcherrimus | reverse complement strand
AAATAAATGCTCGTAAGATTCAGTTGGCAGTGGCATATCGAACAATTGATTAACGAGATGATAATTTTTGCAGGGCTTCAAGTTTGATAATCAAACAAATAAAATATTCGCATCTAATCATCATTGGTCCGATTTTTTTATTAAAAAAAAATCATCCTCTAATAATGGATAATGCTTCGTTGATTACTATCCCTAATGGTATAGAATAAACAATGAATTAGGCCTGCTCATGGAGGCGTATCGTGTAAAAGTATATTTATAAACTAAAGTAGTCGCCGCATTGTTTAGACGTTACTGAGGCTGTAAAAGAAAATTATGTAATACACTTATCGCTACGTCATACATGACATAAAACACATTTGAACACGTTTTGCTTATCTCAAAGAACTAAATTGCACTAGCATTATCCCATCCCTCATTCCCCCGCTCTCTAGCATTTTTTATAAAACTATTTTCTTTATAGCCTCAATAACGGTGTCTTTATAATGATCTCGGTCTACCGGGGATAATTATTCGTCCTTAAAATAATTACGAAAATGTCAACTGTGATTCCCGCGGCTATTTAATGTGGGGATAAAAACACTCGACACATCATTAAGGATAGGTAATATACTCCAAGGATATTGGATCATATTGTTAGCTCAGAAGATGAACAGATAAAAGTTAAAGAGTCTAGAATAGAAGAAGGTCATATACTCTATTTTGTGTAGAATAGGCATTTAGTTTCTTCAAAACGTTGTATCTTTGTAAGTAGAAAACAATTGCACTTCGCGCATATTAATCTCTTAATCAGTGAGAAAGTGTAATTCTGTCATGTTTATTACCTTTGTGAGAATACTCCAAATATGTACAATTGATTTGATTGATTTAATTTGTTTTATTGTCCAGATAAATAGAAATTGTTTTTCACATTGTTACAAAGTAATACATCAAGCATAGATCAATGTAAAAACTTTTAATTACACATTACTCATTAATCACCGAGTGAGTCAAATTAATTTAAACTTAATCTTTATAGAATCAACACTAAAGATCTGGAGCATTTTTTGTTTATGGTGGAGCTTAGCAGGTCTGAGAAAATAATTTTAACAAATATTCAAAAATATATGAAATATATTTAGATATTTGAATAAAAAAATGAGTTGTATGCAGCCCTGCACATCAACAGGAATCAAATTATATTTGGATGTCACCCGACCTTTAATGTACCACTTTCCCCTATTTTCAGAAAGTAAATTGCGCGGTCATTATTCCATTCCTTATTCCCTAGCTCTCCAGAAATTTTGACTGAACTGTTTTCTCTATGGCCTCATTAACGGTTTCTTCACAATGGTCCCGGTCTACTGGGAAGAATTTTATTTCCTAATAATAATTACGACAATATTGACTGTAATTCCCGTGGTTATTCAACGTGGATATAGAGTATACTCGACACACCATTAGGGATAGGTAATAATAATATTCCAAGGATATTTATCTTTTTCTTTCAGTGAAAGACTTTATCCAGTCATTCGCAAAGAAAAGCAGCTCAGTGAATTTGCTAAAAATATATTAAAAGGATGCTATCTATCTCTTTCATACCCTCCCGAATAAAATATCTAAAAAACTGATTTGAACCAACAAAAAAGAAGAGGAAAACTGCAATCATGTGGCTGAGCGGATAAAATTGAATAACTGAATGGCTTCCTTCTTGTGGCGGTCACGAAATGGGTAACTCACCCCGTGATTGGTGGGGGAAATGGGGAATTGTTTGGTCAGTATCGTGATTTTGGCATGCATGATTCTATCGCCCTGGGATTTTTATATTTTTCATCTCATTCTCCCCAATTCAAGCAGAATTTGATAGGATTGTGTACTTCTTGACCTAATATTGCACACAAGTTCTTTTTTCTTCGTTTCGTTGTTTTTCTTTCTTTTTCATATTGGTGTTGTGCGAAGGGAGTGTTGATCTACTACACGTCCGATCACGTCAAAAAGTCACGCGATGTTGACAGCTTTTTATTCGACAATCGTATTACTTTTTTTCCTCATACCTCATCTATTCCCTCTTCTCTTTCATACAAACCGCCGTAAACCGGCGCGATTTACGGCGGCATATAATTATGTGAACGCGCCTTCGTTCTTCCCATTTTCAGGCAGCATCAGACGATTTCTTTTTTTTTAATATGGCATATTAAAGTATTGAACGCCATTGAGTCAACACGTCACTCCATTGCATCTTCAAAATCTGACTTAAATAAACAAATATCGGAAATTTCCAATCGTCATAATGAATCAAGCTATATAAAACACTCTTCCACCCTGTCCAGTGTCCACGGGAACCAAATGAGGGGATGGAATTGTGATATAAAGTCAAATCTATTCTACATTTTTGTCGCTAACTTCCTATTCGTTCATTTCTGCTCTCTGTCTGTCTCTGTCTGTCTCTCTCTCTGTGTCTCTCTGTTGCTCTCTGTCTCTATCTGTCTATCTCTTCCTCTCTCTCTCTCTTTGTTTCGTTTTTTCTGTAGTCATCACTCACTATCCATCGTCTTTAAGTACTCAGGGAAGCAAACTTTCGGGTTGGGATTCGTTGACATTTAAGCAAACACTCTATCGAATACTGTTTCGCCTTGTAAGCAAATTACGTACCCTAATCCAGCGAAAGTGCTGGAAATGACGAACTTTAATACAAACTGTTACTTCTCTCTTCTCTCTTCTCTTTTCTACTCTATTTAGATCGGAGCAAACATCTTATTGTATTTGTGTGCCATCATCTTGGGTTGTGTGTGTTACCTTGTATCCGATAAGCAGCATCGTATGGCCTTCCTTGAGACCAACGAGTCCCTCAAGACAAAGCTCACCATCCAGGAACAGGCTGCACAACAGGTGAGTACGACTTTGATCATTGAGAGAGTCTTCAAAGCCCTGTTTGCCATTAAAGGCACACCGGTCGCAGGTGTGTTCTTCAAAGTTACTCATGGCTTGGGTTGTACCATAGGTCCATGTTTGTCCTGTATAGGGGGCACTAGTTCCACTGAAGTCTTCAAGAGTTCCCAAGGCTATGGGTTGCACTAAGGAGGAACCGGTTCCACTGTGGTCTTTAAGATTCTTCCAGGTCCTGCGTTGCACTATACAAGCGACAGGGGTGACCCGATATTTGCACTGTCTCTTTACAAATTTCTAGTTTATTCGATAAAATGTTCCTTAAAGTTCGATAAAATGTTCCTAAAAGTCGCCTATCCCTAGGCATAACATTATTTGATACTTCACAATATTAAATTGAAATATCCCCTTAAATGTCTATATTTGGAAACATTAGGAAGCCTGGCTGTTGCACTTTCCAATATCATGTTACACAATCATTCTTCGTCATGACGAAAATAGTAACGAGAATTTACCAACTGTTTAGCGCCTGACATTGTAGGATTTAAATGGACAATGTGATACAGCGGTGGTGGCGGTGGGGGTGGGGTGATGCTAGTGGCTTTGGGATTTTGGTAAAAGCATGTTTCGCTGTCGCATCACGCCCGTTATGCTTTAGCGATGCACCTATCCCTTGCTGTCGGCCATATTAGAAGGCCTTTACTTCACAGATGAAAGCATCCATCATCTGAAAAAGGATTGCATGACTTGAAACATTCATCAATTTTAGTGCAGTCATTAATTATTTATTTAATTAAGTTCCATTTTCATTTTCCTGCATGCTGGCTTTCATCTTATACTTTAGAGGTCCTGTAGAATTAGTGACAATCGTCGAATTTGATGGAAAATTCCCATTACTACTTTGCTTTAAGTCAACTTTTAATGATGAAAATCTGATATGAAAGTGTTAATGAGAAATTATAATTAGAGTGATGTAGTTGGAAATCATTGGTATATTACTTCCTCGATCGTCGAGAATGCTTGAAAATGTGAAGCTGAACACACCATGGCAAAAGTTACATCTATCCCCGAGTGTACGGGGAGGGGGGGGGGCGACGTTTCTCAGACTTGTTTTTCTTGGCTATGACCTTATCATGGAATGTCCATAACGATGCAGCCTTACTTTGTGTCAGTCTGCATTCAGTCTGTATTTGTTCTAGCGATAATTTAACTTTGATATCCTCCCCCCTCCCATTTCTTTTCGTGTTTGTGACGTACTAATACATTCTGAAAACGGGAGACTTCCCACTTTAATACATCGAATTCCAATGTTGTCTCGATGCAGGAAGGACTGTTGCTTTCTGTACTTCCCAAGCATGTAGCTGATGCCATGGTGATGGATGTTGGGAAGAAAAATACTGGTCAGTTCAATCGCATCTACATTAGACGGCACGAAAATGTCAGGTGAGTATATCTTCTTGATTTCTATTTGAGACTGTAGAGTTGAGTTCTTTAGTCTTATTTCTTTAAGTTAAACGACCGGTTAAGGGCCAGGGAGGANNNNGGGGGTGATGGCGGGGGATGGAATATATCTATGCTGATTCTCATGAATATGCAATTCCCAATCCTAATAATAAATTGTAATTAGGAAGTAACCCTCTTATCTGCCCACGAAGTATGAGAGAAAATGTTATCAGGGTTTTTTTTTTATTCACTTCGTGTATAATAAGGAGGATATGGTGGATAACTTCTTGGCAAACACAGTTAGTTAGCCCATCTGCTACGACCAACTACTTTGTACTTCTGAAGTTTGCAATTTATGATGTAGCGTTTTTAATGAGCAATTCGTGTATTCGATATAGGCCTACGTAAAGGCCCGGTCACACAGGGGGGACGCATGGGGAACGCACGTCCAGCGCATTGGAAATTTGCAATTTTGGCCAGTGCGTTGTCGTGCGACCAACTTTTGTCGTAGCTACAGCGAGCTGACACCCAATGCATAGCGTGTTGCTAGCGCGCTGAGCGCATACAGGGCGCATACAGAGCGCATACAGACCGTACCCAGAGCGCACATGATAACAACTTCCACGAATGCACAGCGTGTTGCTAGCTCGCTGGACGAATGGTCCAGCATGCACCGCGTTCTACGACGCACGGCCAGCGCATTGGAAATCAGAAAAGACCGTGTGCCTTACTTTTGTCATGATTTTGGAAAAGCTAACGAGCTGACACAAAATGCACAGCGTGTAGCTAGCGCGCTGTGCGTATACAGGGCGTGTGCTCCGCGTATGCCTGGCGCTGGTCTAGCGCGCTCAACGCGCCTCTGGCGTGCCTTCGGAGTGTACATTCATGCGTCGAGCTCCGGGCACACTTTTGAGCATGCTCGAAAAATCCCGACGCACACAGCGAATGATGACGAATGCATAGCGTGGGTCCAGCGTTTGTCCAGCGCGCTCGACGAACGAGTAACGAGTGATGACACACGCCTTGCGAACGACAACGCACTGGCCAAAATTGGAAATTTCCCATGCGCTGGCCGTGCGTTCCCCATGCGTCCTTTCTGTGTGACCAGGCCTTTAAAGAATTGCTGAAAGTTGGTACACCTTGTGTGAATCGAAGAGAGGAAGATAAAGGAAGATAGAGAATCTGCGTTCTGTGGATTTCAACACAAATCTAATTTATGTACTTTGAAATGATATTTTGTTGATATCATATTCAGTATGATGGCAGATTTATTTCAGATTTTGTGTTTGTTTGATGGTCACTACTACCTTTAAAACAATTCGAAGCTGGAAGAAATTAGAGAAACGATTTATCACACCCGATGTGCCGTTCCGTAAATTTTAAGTCCTCGCCGAGCTTATGCATGATAATGTCGGCCTATTATGTTTTGTATGTCTCCACCTTAATGGTGAGTTTGATTCCTAGTACAAGGACAACACAATCTCAGATAATAAAACAGAGTTAATGTTTACATGAAAGGCTATTCTTTTGTAATGTCTGCATTTCGAATTTGATTGAAAACATAACATTTGTGAGTAAGAAGCAAAGAAGACTGAGAATAAACGGATTTATATGGATCATAAGAACATCTCTTGTCCGTGATTTGCCTACCTATGTTGGTGTATTTCAGCTTTGACTGTCAATTCACCAAGTTTTCATATCATAGAAGACACTGGACAGATGCAGAAATCACAAATTAGTATCGCCGATTATGACATAACAGCGAATTTAGATGACTGAAAGCTGAGGTATTTTCATGTGAATAATTGTCTATGAAAGAAACTGTTTTGAAGAAATCGGGTAAGGTTGATTATGCACTACATACGAATTGGTGTAGGCCCATTCTGAAGTTTTTGAATGCCGGATCAAAATCAAAAGAAATTGACTCAGTCTTGCTGAAGATCACATGCACCGCACACAGAAATTGGCATATGGGGCTTCACATAATTTTTGATCCAAGCTCTTCATCTAAGCCAATTTCTTGTCACATTTCGAATACAAAGGCATATATCAAGAGCAATCCTGCTCAGGAGCCATCTCTGCTCTGATATTCTTCCTAATTGACAAACAAATAATGAGAAAGCTCCAATTCTTCGTGTTTCATCTTTACCAGAACTCAGCCCTCTATTTTAAAAGTAAATTTCCTTTGATTTCTTTTTCGTCTTATTTATTAGAGGGCGTGTTTACCTTTAAATTTGACATTCTGGAAGAGAGCGAATTCATCGCCTCGCAGGGCGTTAAATGACATTTCGCCACCGAAAAAATGACACGTATTTTGTCACTCGCAATGTGTGAGCGTGTTTCTTGTGAATCATCTCTTTAGAATACCAGCTACATATTTAGTGATACAATCATGTACCTTTGTGTTTCATGAGAGAGAAATGGATAATTTCCCATTCCACGTATCATTTCCTTTTAGTATGTTTAGTCCATGTTACAATGGGGGTTGAAGATTACTGTGCAAATATCTTAGTCCAATAGACCATTTTCGTAATGTAATCAAATTAAATTTAATAGATGCATACATGTACATCTTTGTTAAGTGCCATGTTACCAAATATTTCATTCACCTGTCATGAATAATCGTATTTCAAAAGTCAGAATGCGAATCGCATATATTTAACTGTTGCTAGGTTCTACGTTGTTACCATGTTCTGAGTGTCGCTTTCAAATAATACTCCACACGTTTCTTTACAAAAAATCTTGTTACCACAGCATTCAAGTATCTTTGGTTTGTAATGTACTTCAGAAGAGCAACTCGTTGCCAAAGAAACTCTTTAGCGATGGTGAAGGCTGTATTTTCCATTATGTAGAGGAGATTTTCTTTTGCATGGGATAATTGCACATTATCATAAAGTAAGAAGCTTTAAGGGGTTTATGGTGAGTTTATTCCATCATCTTCAGTATAATATAGTGGGAGGATTTCACTCAAGGAACATGATTATAAGTAGAAAGAGGAACACGACATTTTAGTCAAGCTTGTGACCTCTCCTGTACTTATACTTCCTCACAAGTACCCTTACTCTACCACGAGATAGACAGTATTCATTATATCGAGAGATTTGCTTAGAACATGTATGCTACCAGTGGCGTAACCTGTGTCCAATCATTTAGGGGGAATTGACATTATTGATGGAGTTTGGAGGATGGGGGGGGNGGGGGGTGGATTCCGGTCTTCCTCTGTGGAAAAACAAAATGTTGGGTCAATCAGAGAGGGTGTGTTCGAAGTGCCGTTATCATCTTCTTTCGACGTGCCGTTTCCCTTCACCCCTCTCTTCCCTTATTTTTTGTTATCCCATTTGTGTCATTCGATAGGGTGGGGGTACACACCTCCCTCTGCAGCTACGCCATTATAGGTGATGATGAAGAAGGCAATTGAAAGCACATCGCATGTTAACAAGTGCCCACGGAACGTGTGAAATGAGATTAGAGCGTGAAAGAAGGTTAAGAAAAATTTAAAATTCTATTGAATTTCAATGTTCTTGGTCCACAGAAAAGTGCCATTCAATGTGACATAACACAACATTCTTATTTGGCGCCAAATCTACTAAATTCCATTTTGGCTGTTTTATAAGTCGACTGGAAACCCCCAAAAATGTTGACTGCACATTTTGTTTTCTTTAATAATGGGATTCATACAGTCTACAGTAAAATATTAAACAAAAAATTAGCTTATTCTTTATAGTCCAATGTCGGAGGTTTTGATTGGAAACTGTCTCACATGCACAGGGAATTCAAGCTGATTGTATACCTACATCACGGCAATGGTACCGCTTCCAAGTGTCTGCAAATCTTGAAATTCGCTCTTTAGATGGAGCGGAGTGATGCTTTCGCGAAGTGATAGATGAAAAGAGCTGATAACCTTTTCCAGATTTCATTTCCAGCTCCCGCTCTCGGCTTCTCAAGCGGCTAATAACTTGACTTCTTTTCCCCTTCTCCTTCATCTTGCTAAGGATTTTGATCGACATTTAACTTACTTTTCATTCAAAGAAGGCGAGCCGGCTATTATTACGCATATGATGAACCAATTTGCTATTCATGTGTTCATCGTGTCTCTTCTATATGCATGTAATCATAGTATGTTTTATATGAGAGTAATATAATTCTGTTTTTCAGTACACATTGCTATTTTCTATCTAAAAACAGTAAATACTAGACATGTTATTCAAAATGTGTTGGGTATTCATGTTAGTGATGTATATGCCTTGGTTAATGGATGTGTTGTTGTCATTAAAAAGTCAATTAAAAAGCAATTTGACGCGTTAATTCAAACATCCATTGTAAGATTATATTCAGGCTCACAAACAAAGCTTTATTTGCGACTCGTTTCAATTTGAGCTTTGAATTTGGACTGGCGTAAATTTAACGAAATCGATTCGCTTATGAAAGAAATAAAAATCCTGGCTTCCTTATATATGCCTACTGAATGAAATCACAATTTCAAACAGTAATGAAATATGAAGCATGAAGCAGATGGACTCGTATTGAGGCGGTGTATGTTTGCGATGTGTCAATGTGAATGATAATTATTTAATCAGGTTCTGACATCGCTTATTCAAAATGTCTGAAGAAAAAAATCTGAGCTACAATACGAGCCATAATTATTAGCAAGAGTGTTTCATTTGTTACCCGATGAATCGGGTTACTTAATTGAGTTGTGGAAAATTGTGAAAAAAAAAATCCATTTTTGTTCTTTCCTTTTAGACACCTTTTTCGTGGGAAAATAAATAAATAAATATAAAGCAGATTTATCTCTTTATCATGATCATGTAATGAACTGAAGTGTTGAACTTGGTTTTCACATGTGTTGTGCAAAATTATGACAAACATTCATTTCCACCTTACTATCGAAGTAGAGTTATATTACTCAGGGCTTTTTATTTGGCGAGAAAGTAAATGGAGCATAGCCAATCCCCTCTGTAAATGGAGATCCCGGAAATTTTGAAAGGATACTGCATTTCTGTCGACAATTTTGAAACGTGCTGGTAGTAATATTCTGTAATATTCTGATTAATCTGTCGGCATACTGGCTTTAGCTGCTCCCTCCATTCGGGAAATTTCTAGTGTTGATCGACTATCAAGTTTATTTCATGTAGTGATAATGATTTCATTTAAAAGTATTGGGGCTTTGTTGTACTAAGATGGTCAAGTTAATCCTCAATGCCCATTTACTTGAACGTACTTGGGAACACACTTTAGGGCGTCAATCAATTTTCAGGAGAGGAAGAGGGAAAACGTTTTGATCTGAAGTATACAGTTTAACGATAAACATATTGTGATACAATGTCAGGGGAGGGGTGAGGCTAATTCACCCCATGACCGTGGTGGCTCCGTCGCACACACACGCACCCCTCCCCTCCTAATACACATGCGTTAGCGCAAAATTAACCATTATGATAACATCCAATGTAGCAAACGGCAAGATTTGATTTTCATCCCTCTTCCCTCCTCCCTCCTCCTCTAGAAAGACTGATGTCCTTATACGGTGTTAATCAATATGACTATCGATCGATACATTTGCCCACTATTTGGTCACCAGTCCCCACGTAATTGGGGAGACGCGCGTCCAGAAATTGATTTGTTTATATAACCAGTAAAAACGAGTATTTCTGGAGCCACATCCCACGCGATATCCTTATAATTTGATAAAACTGAGATATTTTGAGGGCTTTATCATGATTAAAATAAATGCTCAGCGTGGTGGATAGACTTTTCTAAATACATCAATGATGGAAATGTAGATATATGAGTATGAGTGTATAAGCGTATTTATGTTGATAGGATATTTATGGTCATGGATGCTTGAACGCATCTTCTACATAATAAATACAACTTTGCCCGAGTTAGCAAATTATCAGAATGAATAATTTGATTATGCACGAGAGATAGGGAAAGGGGAAATATAAAGATAGATAGAAAGATAAATAAATATATAAATACAAACATGTATATATTGAGTGTGTGTGTATGAGAGAGAGAGAGAGAGAGAGAGAGAAGGGGGGGGGGAGATATCAGGATTAGGTCTATCATTAATTATTGCACACACCCATACATGCACGCATACATTATGTGCGCGAGGGTGTATGTTTGTTTAGCTGACATGGCTTTAACTTTCATTATAGAAGGGCTATATAATATGAAATTTCCCTTTATGCTTCATTAAACATATTCAAACAGTTTGTGAAATCATCTATTATTAATTCCGCATTAAGGCATTTCAGCTTGAATTACTTGCTGACTGTAAAATCAACAGATACTTCAAGTTCAAGGAAACGTGTTTTTTATCGCATGTTTATTTTTTTTCTATCCAGACATTATGAGAAATTAGGAAATGCAAATAAGGATTTATTAAAACCTGAGAGTTTGAGAAAGATAGAGAAAGAGAGAGAGAGAGAGAGAGGGGGTGGGGGGCAGAGCCCCCCTTTTTTTTTACAGAAAGGCTTACTAAGAACTATTAAAGAATTACTCAATATAATACGACCAAATTTCATTTGATTTCTAAACCGCTTCACGCTCCATTTGCAGACCACTATATATTTTTCGTATTTCTTAGTTGTCACTTTGAGTAATTATTCTTGATTATACAGCTGTGTTTTTTAATGAAAGCTCGAAAGCTTTGTCGCTTGGAAATCTGCTGCATTGTACCGCATGGATTAATTCGTATTAAATATTATTTAGTAATGTGAATAAAGTCATAGACTACCTTCCGCCTTTAATGAACCATAACAGCGATCGGGTAAACCCTGGGGAAGTAGCAAAGTACGTTTACCCAGTGAACAGGTAAAATGTTCTCGATTTTTGACATAACTTGAGAGAGAGAGAGAGAGAGAGAGAGAGAGA
>BEXV01000232.1:80980-93986 GCA_003118195.1 Hemicentrotus pulcherrimus | reverse complement strand
GGGGGGGGGGGGGGGGGGCACGTGTCCCTTGATCCCCTAGTTCCGCCAACGCGTTTCAGACTCCTCTCTATAGGTCATTGCAGACATTCATGTTAACTATCCAAACTCCCTCATCACTCTTTATTTATTGCCTCTCGTCCATTCCCTTGAATATCACCACCAGATGAGTGACATACAATAAACACTGACGATCACAGGTTTCCATGGCAATGTCTCTTGTTGAATTAGGTGGGATATTCACAGACACGTCCCAAACGTTCGCAGGCAATTTCCCATCTTGGATCAAGTTAGAAATGGGAATGAAATTTCAAGGGATTTTAGAATAAGGGTAGAAAGATGAGACTTTTTTATTATATTGATTTTGAATGTTAGCTTAGTCGGGATAGGTATCTCCTGTGTATATCGGATTTATGGATGAAAGGCCATCTGCCGTTGGCAATTTATGTCTACATTTTATGATGCTGGCATACGAACCACCAATATGACCAAGAGTGTATATTCATATTGAACATAGCGGAATTCTTTGAAAAATGATCGATTATTTTGTTTAGCGTCAATTAAAAAAATTATAATAATGTTAACGACCTTTAAAAAAAAGTGTTTGTGCAAACGTTTACCTGCTAAGAAAATATATGCATATTCGGATAAATAAGGGGTGGGAATGTCGCTAGTTAACACTTAAAAGGTAACTCACTATTGCTTCTTATGGTTTCCAAATCGATCATAAATTGTACATGTAGTAGTTCAAAAAATAAAAATTAAGAACTCCTTTTGCAATATTCAACTGGAAAGGATTAAATTAAAAAATCACTAAAATATTTAAAGTGTGTTTACAAAATTTATTTGGCTTCTAAAATATAAGGACGACTAAAAAAGGTGCAGAATTTTGAAAATGTTGCCCCGAAAGGGTTCCACCACTATATTGCTTCTAGTGGGGCATATGTGCGATTCAAAGATGGCCTGTTATATTATAATCTTTGTCTTATTATAAAAATAATAATAATTCACGATTGTCCTTTTCTTTATGCTCTCATGAGTTAACACTCAATTCAAGAAAAAGTGATATCTTGTATTATACTTGTTGAATAAAAAATTGGCTTATATTTCCTAAAAGACTGAATATATTAGATATGGCATGGGTCACAGTATTAGAATGTCTGAATGATCTAAAAATGGATCGTGAAGGGAAAAGTACATACGGCTCGGAAATGTATTCATGTTGGGTCATTAGCCTTGCGTTTGAAGGGAGGGGATGAAAATAAACAATGGATCTGAGTCGGGATTTGGCGTCTGTATCTCGACATTTGTTCCATTTATTTTTTGTAGGGCGGGCCAATAAAGCCTGCGTGCATACGAGCTTGTGATTTAGGATACCTCTCAATAAAGTTAATGAAAAGGTTTCATTCTAAGCTCTCCTATTTACTCTCTGCCTTTGCGTCTCTTTGTCTTGTGTCTCTCTGTCTATCTCTCTCATTTCCTCTTCACCCCTTCTTTATCTGTATTAGTCACTTGCCTTATGTCAGGAGTACATTCACTCCTAATCTCGTTCTTTGTAGCTAACCGCCCCCTTTCTTTCTCTCTTTCTCTCTCTCTCTCTCTCTCTCTCACTCACTCACTCTCTGTCGATGCGCTTTCGATCATTCTGATGTCTACCTATACGGCTTAATTACATGCACTAAATTCAGCCGATCTACTTAGTATTTAAAACAATCGTCGCGGCGGTGCCACGCAAGCAATATACCTGCATCTCTTCCATGCCCCCCCCCCCCCTTCATTAAGTTCTATGTCCATGTATTCAGGGTCTGGGCAATGTCCGTGTTTACTTTTCTCCTCAAAACACCATCTTCAGAAGCTACCATTTAACACTTATAAATGCAAGGCAAAAACACCATCCACTCATCTATCAAGTATCTCTCATCGTCGCACCTCAAAGACCATTTTCTCTCTTAGTTATTAAGTCCTCTCCACTTTCTCATGCGGTGAACAGTAATGACCTTTAGAACTCGTTAGCCGAAGTAGTTAATACATTTAGTACCTTAGTACATAATTAAACGAAAAATAAAAAGTGCGAGGACAAACACGATGCTAAATATCAAGTTAATCAACACTTTACTGTCTCTGTTTCAAATATCAAGCGCAATCAACAAAAATATTTCAACTTAATTTTATTCATTTTGCCTACAAGGCCTTCTCAATTGAAACCTCTACATTTTGAGCTTCACGTCAGTGTTCTTTCAGAGTTTTCAATAAATCATTTGAATCACAAATTATCCTTCTTTAAAAAAAAAATCTCTCTCAATGCCGTTCTCAACTGCCGTTAATCTCTCGCTGTCTATCCCTAATTAGTAATACACAATCATGAATTGATATGTTTAAGTTGGCGCCTTCCTCCCTGTATTGATTTTTTTTCTTTCTTTCTCTCATCTTCTATCCCTCTTTACCCTTAACTAAACTTACTACTTCCGATTATCTGAACGGCGTGATCTGTATTCTATATCTCCTCCAAATTTGATTCATAGCGGCACAACATTACGGATAATTCTTACTTTGTCACAATTTCTTTTTTCTTCTTAAAACAAACTAATAGTTTTTCATTCGGTCTTTTCGACAACGACATTTTAAACTGGTTTAGTCGTATCATTCAAAATAATGTGTATTTGCATTTATCTTTGTTTGGAAATTGCCGAGCATACTCGGAATATGAGGAGTACGATTCATCCTAAGAAAATTTCGGTAAGACAAAGATATTGGATGAAGATGATTTTTTCATTCAGCCCTTAGGTTTTTCTTGTAGTTGCATTAGCAATTAGAGATTACTTGTTATACATGTTACTCTTTATTTCTCGTGACCTTTCAACATACCATTTTCATAAATCGGTCCGTCTTAAGTCTTAACTGATTACCAGTAGCTACGTCTTAATTTGTATTGAATTCTCATTTCCTTCCAAGACCCTCTGCCGCCAGCTGCTCTACCTTCTATGACCTCCCATCCTTCCTGTCGCCATCGTAACCAAATTAAAGCAAATCAATTATTAATCAAGATTTTTATCGGCGTTGAGGGGAAGTCAAATCAGGCAAAACCGTTAGAAACGGTACAAATAAAATCTTCGGTCTTATAATATATATATATATTTTGTTCATTGGTGGATGTTTCCCTGTCTGTTAAAGCATTAGGTGTTACACAGCTGAAATACCTCAATGATGATTGATTTTCTTGTTAATTCTCCTTCCACAAGAACTGTTTCCTGAGTGGAAGTGTCGATTTTGACGACTTTTTGTAGTTGAAAATATTGACCTCCCTTGTAAGTGTGTCAGGCGTGCTGCGGGTTTTGTTCAATGACGTTGTCAGATTTAATTGTGCTGTTTAACAAGATTAATATCTTGTCATTTCTTCTGGATTACTTAATGCATTTGATTATCTTTTTTAATGTCAATTTTGAAAATCGAAATACGATTTAAAATGTGAAAGCAACGTCTTAAAATATAAAATAGTAGCGTAAGTTGATAGACCTTCAGATGTTGAAACTCGTGAAATTCAGAAAGATATGAAATGATAATCTGTTTGTATTGATGATTTGGCATTGAAGTAAGTAATGTGAACATTGATATACGGATGGAACATCTAACTGAGTGTACGTCAGCGAGGCGGATGATTCAACAGAATGGCTAACAAGACAGAGGGTTCGCTGCACGCAAAATATCTGGATTCTAAAGAGTTTAAGAGCCTTGGTTCTGTTCTGGAACTTTGTTTTTATGTTTACAAGTAATTCTTAAAAAGCCTGGGAGACATAACTGTCAATTTGTATAGGCCTTCAGTCTTCTAAGACCTTCTCTTGCTTGTCAGCAGAAGGTTGGCCAGTTGGCAATTTTTGGTCTTGTGTAAGTTCCATTAACATGGACGTTTTAATTCGATTTTAACAAAATAATAACAGTAATAATTTGGTTTGATTTACCCAGGCTATCCACATCCATATTAATACTGCTCTTCATGAGGGCCCTTCAAAAGTATTCTTATCACCCAAGCAAATGCCTGTGAACCATTTACACCTGGGTGGAGAGTGGATTAATCCACTAGATTAACGTCTTGTCAAATGACGTAAGTGCCAGAATAGGATTTGAACCCTCAAACTGTGGATTCAGAGCCTTAGTGACTGACTCACTATACCACGACATCATTCAATATTTTATCATTCTCTCGTTTTCTCTCATTTGTTTCTTTCCAGTATTCTCTTTGCGGACATTGTTGGTTTCACGGCCATGTCGGGCAAGATGACTGCTCAAGAGTTGGTCAAGACACTCAATGCCCTTTTTGCCAACTTTGATAAACTAGCTGAGGTGAGTCAAACTATCTCATCATTCGAATCAAGTTTAGTGAATATATACATGCATGAACATGCATCTTTAGATCCAAAGTGGTATGGTTTGCTAGATTAGATTTTGATATACATGTAGATAATTATGTCATTTTTATGTGCAATGTCATCATGTCGATAATGGCCATCATATAGGGCTGGGGTTAAGAAGGCAATTTGGTTTGGGGATAGGTTAATGAATGGGGTTAGGGTTGAGATAGCTTTGGTTCCAGGGTTAAAGTCATATGCCCCATGACAAACCCCAATATGCATACCAGCTCTTATAGACTTGCGCACCATAATGGCAGCAAGTTTAGGTAGTCCCTCTTCCAATTTAGTGTTTGCTTTCCATGTCAGAGAAATTTATCATTAAAAAACTGTTAACATACATTTAATAACCTTTTGCTAATCAGAAGTTGGATATATGTCCCCTTCCCCTGCTAGAGAATGCTAGCTCCGCCACTGACTAACACATCTTACTATACATATCATACAATGAAATGTGTGAATAATAAAAAAAAAAAAACTTACAAAATAAGAAAATAATCAAACCCTTATTTTTCTATACCGTTTTCGATTAACCCTTCTTAGAAGAACAACCAGTTGCGTATCAAAATCCTGGGTGACTGTTACTATTGTATCTGTGGGGTACCTGAACAGAGGATAGATCACGCCGTCTGCAGCGTCCAAATGGGTCTCGATATGGTGGTCGCCATCGCGTAAGTAACAATTCTTTTCAATTATAACAATTTATTTTCACAGCACCTTTCATTCTGTCTTATTATTGGATTAGTGGTTGCAGAAGTACAACTAGCTTTTCATTTTCAGGAAGGAACCCAATGCAAATACGACGATGACTTAAACATGAATAATAATTTTTCAAGTGTTTTGGCTTCTAGTTTGGATTTCATGCATTTGTAGGAGTGGTTTGGGCAGGGTGTAGTTCTACAAGATCATCATCAATAGTGATCTGTCATAAACTGACAGGTTCAGTGACCCAATCAAAATTCTATATCAAGTGGTTCTCAAAGTTCCTCAGTCTTGAGCCATCCGTTTCAGCGTTTCATACCCTGTTCCTCCACATTCTGTGATTAAATCATTTAGAAAGCCTTTACGAGGTCTTCCCCTCTTCTTCTTTCCATGAATACGACCTTCTATGACTCTGAGCATCAAGCCATCATCATGCCGCATTATGTGTCCAAGCCATTTCTTCTGTCTCTCTCTAATCGTTTGAAGCAGCACCCGCTTTTCTTGAGCTCGATACAATACCTCTTCATTCGAAACTCTGTCCCTCCAAGACACACCTAGTAATTTGCGCCAGCACCACATTTTGACCGCCTCCAATCGCTGGATGTCCTTCCTGGCGAGTGTCCACGTATCTGTCCTATACAACAGTACACTCCATACTAGGGACTTTACAAGACGCTTTCTCAAACTAAGGTCAATATTGTGGCTCATCAGGATATCTTGTCGTTGAAAGAAGGCAGCTTTTGCCAGTGCTGAGCGCAAGTTGACCTCTTTGGCAGACTTGCCATCCTCAGTCAGCACATCGCCTAGATACGACTTGTACTAGTCTGTTGCCATTTATCGTGATAGTTATGAGATATATAGGCTCTAATTTGGTGATATGTCGTTTGTGGTAAAATGTTAGGACGGGTGGGGAGGGAGGGGGGGGCTTTGCAATGGGGCCCACTATTGTAGATCATTGCCTATAAGTAAATTTGACACATCCTCAAAGAATTGAAACCTTTGATAATAGTTCAAAACGTTTAGGCATGCTTAAACGTACCCCTGGGAATAGTGCCCTTTTATAAATGTTGTGCGGATTAAATGCAAAATAAGAAGTAAATAATGATTGTTGCTATACAGAAGGACTAAAAACAACAGTTCATAAGACAGTATAAAATCATTTCAACCTGACATATAATAGTCCATTGAATATGTGTGTATATGTTTTCGTCAACTTTCACAGCGCTGTTCGGAAGAGTACCCAATCGGGTGTGGACATGCGAGTAGGTATCCACACCGGTGCCGTGCTGGCGGGGGTGATGGGACAAAAACGATGGCAGTTTGATGTGTGGAGTACAGACGTTGTGTTAGCCAACAACATGGAATCGGGCGGTGTACCTGGGTGAGTTATCCAAAGGGAGTGTGGCTGTGAGTGAATATTGGTGGGTGTGCAAGTGTTGGTGCATGTGCGTGTGCGTACATCCATTTTGTTGGGTATGTATGTATGTAGATCAGGGATGTAGATATGTTTTCAGTATGTGTTCACGGGTAAAAAGTGTGTATGTTAATGATAATCTCTTCTTAGGAATACATAGTAGTGGCAACTGGAGTTGCAAATCGGGATCTCCAGATGAATTAAAACAAGAATGTTTCAACCGCAGATATGGTACGATAATCGACAAGAAGGGGTGCAACTGCATGCACTTCCTCCTCTCTCCTAGCTATGATGCATCTTATAAGGAATGGAAAAGTCTCTTATTATTCAAATGTCTTCAGTTAAAGATCTGCCAAATTCGCCGGATCTGCAGCGAATAAAACGCCTTGATAAAGCACAGATTTTAATGACAAATCAAATAGTTAATTCATGATCTCTATAAAAGGTTCCTACTTATAACAATTTAGAAGCCTATGTTCATCATTGACGTATTGAATAGTTAATATGAGCATAACCCATAATCAATAACCTCTGTTTCATATTCATCATGCTTTTCAATGAGTTATGGATTATAGCCTTTTCTCGAGGTTTACCCATAGATAACTAAAAGAAGCCTAGTGAACACAATTTAGCAAATTAACAAATAGAATTTAGACATAATCAAAATTGTTTCTTGCATTATGACATTCTTCATTCATTCATTTATTCTATTTCCAATTCTCGTAAACAAATTCATGATCAAAATGCTTATTAATTTAGTATGTGATGAACGTGGTGTAGTCGATTCATTTATCCTTTTCTTCAAACTCTAAAACGTGGGTAATGATAGTAATAAACTTTAAAAACTTTTATAAATATAAAAGGTTTTCATGAGTTTTTAATGACCATTTCACCTTTGAATCTCATTCATCCGTGCCTCACCTGAGAAACCACCAACTGTTTGCTCCTGAAAATCTGCAGCAAAAAGCATGTACAACCAGTATTTTAAGTGCATCTTTAAATCCTCTTGATAGGCTGCAGTAAAAACTGCTTTTTTAAATAAAAATGACATAAATATAATAGGTTTCACATTTCATTCTGAACAAGCCTCGACAGTAGCACGTAGGCCATTAAAATTGATATGTTCTTCATGAGTGCTTGCTCCTTTTAGAAACTGGAAATGTGATATTCAGGCAAGAGATGTAAACCTCCTTGCTAAATTGTGACTTTGATTTACAATTGGTATCCAATTATGATAATGCTATAAGTGACAATGTTTCAACTTGGTTGTGCCTCCTAGCTGTCACATGCTATTAAAATAAGTTGTAGCCTAAAAGGATCTATAGCATTTTTATTTATTCATGCAAAAATCTTATATTTATACAATTTTTTCTGTGGTCACAATCGAGAGAAGGAAAAACGAGGAAGATATTTAGCATGCGATTCTTCAGTTATTCCTACACTTGTTCAGTATTCCAGATTTCCAAACATCTAACATATAGGTTGCTGAAGGAGAGCTGTTTTATTATTCACAATTCTTGTTTTTTCAGATTCAACTGAGAGTGTGAATGCTACCCCAAATCTATTCCCTTTTTCTCAGTTTTATGCCAGTCGTGTTCACATATCACAGAGCACATACGACTGTCTGAACGAAGAGTTTGACGCCTAGCTTGTTTAAGTATAGAATGTTATAAACAACTGATGATTCAAAAGTCATAATTCTTGATTTGTTCAAAATCATTTAAAAGTGTAAACGTTTCATCAAATCTGTATTCATTTTCTCCTTTCTATACCAGTCGTGTTCACATATCACAGACCACGTTCGACTGTCTGAATGGAGAGTTTGATGTAGAGCCTGGTGAAGGAGACACAAGGAGTGACAGCATCAAACAAGCAGGAATCAAAACATATCTGATCAAAATCGTTAAAAACCAAAATAAGGTAAGGATTGGATACAACTCAAATCATTGCTAGACTTTGGTCTAGCTCTCGTAAGTCATGATCCCACTTCTTAAATAGAGATTGTTATACAATACTAGGTAATTTAAACATTAGTTCTTTCTTCACAATTAGACAAATAACCTGTTTCAGCATGGAGTTACTAATGGTTTCAGTAATATTTTGTTTAGCTCAATACCTAATATTCGAAGAATGTTTTCAGTTTTTTTTAATAGAATATATGCAATTTCACATCAATTTTTCAATGTAAGCTCTATGATGTAAGACCAGCCTAAGATTGAGAAGTTTTGGAATTAAACTTTATCATGCTGTACTGCCCTTTATCCATTAGCATGGTTAGAGATTCCACTGGTGATTTCATAAAATGAATAACGAACTATTATCCTTATATATCTTATTATCAGTAGTCATGATAATTATTGTTAGCCTCCAATTTTTTCATGCAATCACAATGATCTCACTTATGAGGACATAATCATAAGCTCACTTTACATTTGACAAATGTGCATTAATTTCCATCAAGATACCATGAATTGAACTATGTTTTTATAAGCAGCCTTTGAGTACGGGAGGACTAGATCTGAATGGTCACATGGATTCTGTGGAAGACACAGATGGTCCTGCTGTGGAAAGTGTGCCTGAAAACTTTGATAAGATCAAGAAAGACGAGGTATAAAGTTCAAGAAACCTATATTTTTTCGAAAATTTACATTTATCAATTGTTGATTTATTGCTTTGAAAGGAGACATTTATCTTCAATCAATAGGTTTTTTTATGATACTGTTTTGCCAATGCACTTAGATTTAGTCAAATTAAGTGATTGTTGAACATTAAGGTAAGGTCTTATCATCTTTCTTGCTGTTTGCATCACTTTGATTTTCCGTCATGTAGCGCCCAGACTGTTTTGAGACAAATATCGTCAGAAGATGTTAACTTTTCTGCCTGTAATGATGTCAAGAATGCTAATAATGATAGATGACTTTTAAAATAAATACCGGTATATCTTTTTCACGTTCGTAGAAAATAAAGTTACTTTATGTTTTTCCTCTTCGTCAAGATGGAAAAGGAAAACCAGTTCAAGGATAAGAGCAAAACAGTTTCTTTTGAACCGAAAGTAGAGGAGCGGGAGGAACAAAAGGATGAAAACCAGAAACTTGATGAAGCAATTGCAGAGAGGGAAAGCAATACGTAAGTATGATCAGTAGTATTTAAAACCTCCCCTTTGTCCTCTCTATCAAAGATTTCTTTGTTTCTAAATTATCACGATATTGATGACGTTTTCAAGCATCTTTGTGCAATCTTGAAATAGAGATATCAAACATATCTTGCCAACATAATCTATAAGGTTTTTTTCCAATGAGTAGTGATAGTCTAGGTCTATTTTCTTATATTATGAATTTCAAGTAAATGCACATTTAAAAAAATTTGTTCTCCCTATCCAAAATGATCACATGACTGCACTGGGATTCCTCAGTTAATCACACATGTATTAAAGTTAGGGTATATTGGGCTTTATAACTCATTATAGAGTATGTTTTGTTACGTCCTATGATTGATGCGGGTGTGATAGCAGGAGCTAACGATGCAAAATTTAGAAAACTATTCAAACATTATGAAAAGAATTACTTCGGCTCTTTCCTGTCATAATAAGAACATGCAAGAGATGCAATTTACTTGATCATTATGGTTATAAACACACAAATTTCAAACACTTTATGTGGTCATGTAATAGCCCAATCCAGATGATTTTAATTGAGGTTAATGTGTTTGTTTTTTCCAGGAAACTTGGTGAGAAAATGTACTTTTTGTTGCTGCGCTTCAAGGATAAAGCAATGGAATCTCGTTTCCAACAAGGAAAAGATCGGATGAGCGCTGCCGGCATATCTAGTGCCCTCGTCGTTACATTCTTTGTATTCTTAGTACAACTTCTTATGTTACCAAGGTAAGTCTTTGAATAATAATAATAATACTATTCTGGATTTATAACAAGCTAAATACGAAATAAGTGCTTTAGAGATATTATTGCCCCAGTCATTAAATTTACTCCCTAGGGAGTAATCCAACCCTATTGCCACTGTGAGGGCAAATGGCAAATTACTAATACATAGGTGTTCATCATCCTGCCAGGTCCCCATTTCTCACCGGCGTAAATATAGCGTGGCAAATTTAGGTTGATACCTTACCAAAGGACATTCGACTTTTAGAGCATAGATATTATTCATGAATTCCCTCTCTTCTTCGGTCATGAACCTTTTCTTTCTGATTTCCATTGGTTTGTATGAATTGATTAGAACTTGACTGAAGGAGCATTTCATTATGTAAACCTGGAGTGATCGAAATAGATGAAGCCCTACCATATGGCAAATTAAATCAAGTTTTTGCCCTTACTGCAACAAAATTTAGGCATGTTATGTTTGCATGATACCTCAAGAAAAGAATTATTCCCCTTTTTGTATATTACCCTCCCCACCCCTCCATAAAGTCATGCCAATTTACCAATATTGGAAATTAGTTTCTTGCAAGTGGATTGAAAACAAATTCTGAACTTGATATTCCTTCTGGATAGGTTTTCTTATTCGTGTCATGTTAGTCTATATTCAACAATTTCGGATAGGTTAAGCGTTTTTTGAAGTCTCATCAACAATTTAGATTTTCACCTGCATTGATGATGTTTAAGAGAACTAATGATAAATATTGTGAAAAGGTATACTTAACGAGGAAATTTATTAAATATTTAAAAAATCTATTTCACCTCAATTTTCCAGAACTGCAATAAGCATCGCAACTTTCTGTGTGTGTTTCGTCATGCTCTCCATCATAACCTATGTCTCTCTTGCACCGAGCTTCAAGAAAAGCTATCCATCCATTCTCATCAAATTAGCAACGTTTGTTGAGCGCACGCCATGGGCAAGGATCATGTGTGCAACCTTCATCATTGCCTTGGTGTCTGCAACGGATATTGCAGATGTGGTAAGTAGATCACCCTCAGATAAAAATAATTATTGGTGATAGGAAGAAGAAAAAAAAGCAACCTATCATCTTGAAAGTCCATCACCTGCAATTTGGTATTGACTCATGAATGATACCAGTAAAGTATAGTCTAACCTGTCTTAGTGACAACCTCTCTATAAAGGCCACCTGTCTTTTAGTGGCCATATAACTTTTTTTTTCTATTAATTACATTCTTAAATAAAAATCTCTTGATTCGACCATTGAATGGTGGTTCTAGAGGCCATAGGTTGTATGTTACACATTACACGGAATCATAATCTCCCTGTTTTTTTAAAATTTGTTTTTATTTCTGCAGTTGACATGCATTGGTGAATCATCTGATAATGTAACCGATCTCAGTCCAAGAGATCTTCGTTGTTTGAATCCACACTACTTCAATTATATGCTACTACTTGTCATGGTAAGTAGATTATTGCAAAAGCCTTTCTTATCATGTATTTGTTTAAATCAATTTTAGCCTATTCTTAGTTTATCGTGAGCAAGTATGCATTTTGTGGCTCATTTGAATATATATTTCTTGTGGAACAATATTGTAGAAGGTTTGACTGACGGAACCTTTTAACTAAAGAATGTTATAAATTTAAAGCTCAAATGTTTTTGTTTTTCCGCTCAAATTTGAAAAAATAATTATTTCTAAGTTTGAAGAAAAAAACAAACTCAAATGTTATTTTAGAGGGGGGGGAGGAAGATGCTTCATAATATCGTCTTCGGCATGCAAGGAGTTAATAATCACCGAGGGTTTCATTTTGTACTGAAAACGGAGGAGGTGGTTCAAGTGGCTATGTATTATATCATTGATCTATTGATGATGGTATGCATAACTGCATCGTTTGACATCTAACACTTTGAATTCATCACATTGTGAAGTCCTTATAACGGTGCTCAGTAATGCCCTTTTTCAAATGTTCAACTGTAATTCAATCACAATCTTTTTTCTCTCTACCTCTCTTTGCAGGCTGTGATAACCACCATGTTCCAGATTACTCACATTGTCAAGTTTCTTCTCACCATTATCATTACTGCATTCTATTGCATCCTCATGAATGTCATCAAACCCATCCTCTATAACCGCCCTGATGAATTCCTTGAGAATAGCACGCTTTTCACGTAAGACAATGTTTAGCACACACACGATATTAATAATAATAATAATAATAATGCGCCAACTCCACATGACTACTGTGTTCAACTAATGTGTTTAATGGTAAAGGTGATCTTGGTGAAGGTGTTGGTGTAAAGGATGAGGGTTGGGCTGATGAGTAATTGAAAAGTGACAATGATGAGGCATGGTAATGAAGATGATGGTGATGTAGATGATAATGATGATATAGATGATAATGAGGAGGAATATGTTGATGATTTGATGACAATTGTATGATAATGATGGGTGATAATGGTGATGGTGTTAAATTGTTGATAGTGATGATGATCAGGGGCGGATCCAGCCGGCGACAGGAGGGGGGGGGGCCAAATCTTGAGATTTTTTTTTAGCGCCGACTCAGCCGGCCGGGCCGGTGATAAGCAGGGGGGGGGGGGGGGG
>BEXV01000232.1:36024-48899 GCA_003118195.1 Hemicentrotus pulcherrimus | reverse complement strand
CCCCCCCCCCCCCCCCCCCCCCGAAAAAAGGAATTCCAGACTCAGCAGCAAGCAGGTTTGTTTTCTTTTCACATCAAAGCAAGGATCACTGCAATAACAAACCTAAATAAACTTCTTTTTCCTTTCTTCAGTACAAAAGTGCCTTTAAAATTCATACTACAAGTCATGGACAAATTATTTGTCTAAATTATTATCTTTTAAATCATATCCATATGCACGTAACTTCCGTAGTTCACAAGACAAGCTGCTTCTAAAGCTATCTCGCACAAAAACTTAAGTAACACCTGGGAGATCGGGCCTTCAGTTGCGCCACTCTACAGCTTTGGAACAACCTGATCCTAGATGTGAGAAAAACCTCATTTGGAGCTTTAGAATAAGTTTTTAAATTGTTATTGTGTGTTTGTGAAGTAGCACTGTTAGGAGTTCTGTTTTCATCACAGAGCAGTATATTTTTATAGGAGCTGCGCCATATAAATTGATCTATCATCATTATGTAATTAGATTTGATTGCATGAGAGGAAATCACAACTTCTTTTAGCACTGATATGGTTTCTTATTTTAATAGCATGGTGCTACCCTAGAATTCACTGTTGAAGGGTGGGCATACATGTAGGGCGAACTTGGTAAAATCATTTTGTATTTTCTTGATTTTCATGAATACAATTGGAATGACTAACCACTAAGAGATGATGGAACCATTTCACTATTTCACTATTTTTACATACCAGCCAATCACAGATGCATAAAATCAAACCGTGAAATTTTCCCCCTAATAACTTTAAACAAAAATAATATCAAACAAATGACCTATTGTGTGGGCATATTATTTACTTAAAGCACCTATGGTGGTATTGATAATTATTTAACATCCGGCAAGCAAGTATAAGCAACCCAGTAGCTACAATCAATATGCAAAGCACACAACAACAACAATCTGTCCAAAAGGATGTTGGTCAACATTTTAAAAACATATTAGGTATCAAGGTTGGATGAAAACCAGAAGAAAAGAATACGTATAAAAGATAAGTCAACACAATGATGTATGACTGGTAGTACATGTTAAAAGATAATTAATTTTACATTCAAAACTCCTATTAATAGGAACCATACACGCCAGTTAGTTTCAACAAAGGTGGGAGTATAGTGTGATCAACAGATGAATATGAATATAAATCATATAAAAAATTGAAGGAGGGTAGGCAACATACCCAAGTTTCATACATTAAAGCAGTCATATAAAAATAACTTTATTATCAAATTCAATATTGAATAGTTCCTTCATTCAAAATTTGAAAAATAATTTATTGCCTTCTCAACCAGATATACTCATAACAGTGTACATGTATACTTCATTAATGAATTGGATATTGGAATAGTATAAAACAATCACACATTCCATTTTGTACTTTGTGAATTGTGAAATGAGGACGATTACCCTGATTGAATTATTATTTCTATGCCTGTAAGACAAATTAATGCAGGGAACATTAATTGAAACTTAATCTAAATCTATCTCAATTTTGTAATATTCTACCAGACTAGCTTAGTGTCTATTTTCATAACTTTCTTGGCTGCTTATAACACTTAGGGATGGCTGTGTATGATGTCATTCTAAATAGGACAATAAAAAGCACACACACAAAAAAACAAATTGAAACAACAAAACTACTATTTATGTGGTGGTGTTTATTTTACCTGGCTGCTAAGAAAGCATAAATGCTTATAAGCAAACTACCAGACGGCCGACGGCTTTAGGTCCTCTCCAAGGGACCTGGTAAGAAGGATTAATGCCTTACCAAAGGGCACTAGCGCATCAACTTGGTTTTGAGCCCAGGTCACTGGATCACGAGACCACTGCTCTACCAACCGAGCTATACTTAATAACTTATTTCAATTTTTTTTTACCATGCTAGCTTAGTGTCTATTTAAAGCAAAAACAAACAAAAACACAAACCAAACAATACTGATATACTTTAGAAATATTTCCACACATACCACACGATTTCAATGAAAAAACACTAATCTAAACAAACATGTACAATTATCCTTGTGTGAACACTCACAAGATTCACAACACAGAAATGTGAAGGAAACACAACTCTGTTCACACCATGTTCTAAATCGCTTACTACTTACACATAAATTGGTTCCAATTGCATTGTGGCAGGTGGCTTTTGTGCATGTGAGTTGTAGGCAGTGTACGAAGAATCAAAGCCACCGATAAAATCAACTACAAAACAAGAAAACAAAAATAAAAAGAAAGGAACCAAATAATATAGGAAAAAGAAGAGTGCTCAACATAAAAAAATGGGGAAAAAATAAATCATAAAACATAAATGAAAAGGCAAAAAATAATATTTAAAATGGAGGAAAGGAGTGAGAAAATGAAGGGGTACAGAAAGAAAAGTGATGTCAAGTTATAAATCACTAACATACACTGTAGTGTACACTGTAGTGTATGACCTGGTATGTGACTGACTAGGAAAGTTCCTTTACAACTAACAAATTTTTATTCTACATGATGAAATTAATTACAATGACAGTTCTCAACATTACACATGAACATGTAGTAGAATGACAAATCTGCAGACATACAAATGTAGGTTCATGAGGACCCTCCCCCTCCCCTACCCAACCCACAAACATAGATTTAAACCACATTACACCCCAAAACTATGTCAGATTATGATCTCATGAAGAAGTGCTATGATTTTATAACTACAAGATAATTAAGCTTAAAATATTTCCGTCCTTAGCACACTTTATATGTAATCAGAAAGTTAAGATAATCTCCAAAAGTAGTACAACTTGTACAGCATTCCAAAACACCTATTGGTAAGGTCTAGCCTTCAATCCATGCATTTGAGGAATCAAAAAGAAAATTCAGGCTTTTTTTAGAGTTTGTTGAACTCATTTAGTAGCACACTATAAACTGTGTAACCGCTTAAGTTAATAAGCCGAACAATACCCTAATGACCCGTAAAACCTGTCCAAAAAAGTGAATTAAGGGGTAAAATTACCTTCTTTTGGCAGAGTAAATTAGCCCTAGAAATATATTGAATATTGAAATATACTTTTGGCTACCTCTAAATGGAGACTGTCTCTGTAACAGTAGGTACAGTACATGTATTTGATTTTGAAACTAAAAAAATAAAGATAGGAGAAGAAGTAAAAGAACAAAAAGGAAAAGAAAAAGAAAAAGTAGAAGAAGAAGAAAATGTAGAAGAAAAAGAAGAAGATACAGAATAAAAGAAGAAGAAGAAGAATGAGGATGAAGAGGGGAAGAAGAGAAAAAAAGAAAGAGAAAGAGGAGGAGTAGGAGAAGGAGAAGAAGAAAGAGAAAAAGAGGAGAAGAAGAGAAGGAGGAGAAAGAGAAGAAGAAGAAAGAGAAGAAGAAGAAAAAGAAGAAGAAGAAAGAAGAGAAGAAGAAGAAAGAAAAGAGGAAGAAGAAGCTACATGTTCATGTACAATGCACCTGTCCATTAAAATTTATAAAAGCTTTATACTAAACATATTTTCATGTACATGTCTGACCTTGGTTTCGAAGTGTACATACATTAAACATTACGTACAATTACTTAGTACACCTCGTAAGGACTCTGGTTGATTGATTAGGTAATTAAACATTAGGAAGAGCAAGTGATTGTGACACATTACCCACAGACATAAATGATTCCCAGGGTGTAGAGTAATTACAGTGCACATTTACATTTATGTATGCACTATGGATCCCCTGTATATTTCTTCTCTCATGTTGGCAAAGTTATGTCCTAAATTTAAGTTGTTGTATTGTTTTTATAAATAATTGAGACCCCCCCCCAAGAAAAAGAACTGAGGGGGGAGGGGATAAAAAGGTGTTAGAGGGTTTGTCGGCTTAAAATTTGCCATAATTGCCCATTCTCATCACTTCTCCTGAAAATGGATAAGTGTTCAGTCACGCTACTTCTTTATGTACACATGTACATGTTTGTAAGTCACCGACACAACATGCAATGTCGCATTGCACATATGAAGAAATAATGTTGCAGAAGGAGGCAAAGATGTATGCATGAATACAGAATTGATGCATATCTGCTTGAAAAGGGCAAACTTATTTTTATCAAGGATTAAAGATCATAAATTTTACTACTCTCCTACAATGGCTTACATAATGAACTAGATGTAAATGTACATCTTGCAGCACTTATCTATTGTATGCCACCTAGTAGAATACTTGCAAAAATTAAAATCTACATGATTTAGAAAAGAAAATGTATTTTTTAATGAGAAAAAAAAAGAGCTCCTCCCTCCATTATACTACAAAGAAAGCTAAAAAGTACAAGAAAATTGCACAAGAAAGTAGTCATCTGCAGTGTGCTTGAAAGGATGCATGATAAATGGTTCCACACGCAGTATTCATGCAGCTTTCAACAGCCTGCGTATCTAGAATGCAAGAACTGTATTAGTATACTTACAGCTGTCTTCTTCTTCGTTGAATTTCTTTACCATGACCATAGCCCCAGTGATACCCAAGACCTGGATTAGGGGTAGAGGGATGGGAGGAGTAAAGAGAAGGGGTGAGTAGAGAAGATAAAAAAGTAAAGACAAGAAATAATAAAAGGGAGATGAAGACAGTGGAAACAAAGAAGTCAAAATTGAAATAGTTCATGAAGTTATTAGAGTTCTGGTTATGGAATGAAACATTAATTTCCTCATCGCTCTATGATTATTTTTAATTTAAATAAATATTTACCATCCAAGATGTTCACATGTACAGTAGAACTACATACCGGTATACAATATAATGACTGTTCAGAGTCAAAAAAGCATGATAAAAACAAGTTAATGTCATTCTGACTCTAAACAGACAATAAATATCACCCGTACTCATTATGGTGTTACAGGATGGAAACCATTTTTCATTGGAGGTTTCAAATTTCACTTTTAAAATCATAATCCAACACCACAGCAATTTCCGAAGGCAGTTAAATGGCATCATAATCCAACACCACAGCAATTTCTGAAGGCAGTTAAATGGCNCGAAGGCAGTTAAATGGCATCATAATCCAACACCACAGCAATTTCTGAAGGCAGTTAAATGGCTCAGAATTTGTGCCACCCTGAAATTGATATTTCCATCCAATATGGAGACAGCGCTTTCTCTGATAAGAGAAAGGCACAAGTACATGTACAATTTAAAAAAAAAAAAAATGTGTGGGGATTTCGCAATAGGCTCACACTTGAGCATTTTATACAGTATGTCATTTTGTTTTGTTTGGTACAACAGCCGTTCCCTTCATCTGATCCTTTTTTTTTGAGGGGGGGGGGGTGGGGATGGGAACTGTTACATAACACTTACACATAAAAAGCATTGAACTGCAGCATGGATGACCTCTACGTATCTGTAGTCAAGGAGGCAGCCCATGACTCCTATCCTCTCTGACGTACTGATACCAGAAGGCAACGTGGTGATGTTGTACGTCACTGAGCAGTTGAAGCCATGCTCAATCCACCAGCTTTCACTGCTGCTAGTGTTAAATGTTAAAATATATTGGTGTTGCTGCGGAGATAGAATGGGAAGAGGGGAAAATTGTCATTGATTAGTGATTTCTGGTACCTCTGTGCCTTCATACATTAAAATATATTACTGAAGGTTACATCAATTGTGAGTTCCATTACTTTAACCATGCAACTGCTGACATGCCAGAATACAGTACTGTTCTACCTAATTATTACTTTGTTAGTCCCAGAATCCCAATGTTATTGCTTCCAACACCCACTCCCCCTGCCTCCCCTTTATCTTGACCCCTCCCCATGGTCCATGTACTAGATGATATTCTGTTCTGTTAGCTTGAAAAGAGTTTTAAAATTACTACCTTATTGAGTCTTACATGTACTGCTGTGATAAGGCACGGGCATTCATGGAATAAGTTTTTATAAGTTGTCAACAGTCTGCATGCAAACAAACATGAACATTGCACAATGATTAAGTACCAGTACATGTATGTACAGTATGTCTTATGGTTGATAGATGGTTGGATAGTTTTCACTGCCTGTATTATATTTTGCGATGCTTGTGAGCACCGCTGCCTGTGTTTTATGAGGTATCCCAAGCAGCTGACATTAATATATGTGACAGTTATAAAGCTTGTCTGGGTGAAATGCCAGGCTAGTTTCAACAGGGGTAAATTCATGATCCCATTTCTCCTTGACGTACACCGAGCAAGTTGGGTATGAATATTTTGGATGTCCACTTTTGATTCATTGGCTGAAACTAATTAATAAATTGCACTTTACATATTGAATTCCACTATAAAAAAAAAAAAAAATTAAAGGTAAAGACCAGTTTTGGAAACGCCCCGCTCTCAAAAAATGAAATGGTAGCTCTTATTACCAATCATGTGAAAGAATATGTTTTGACTAGTACGTGATCAAACACATTTTGCTGAGAAACCAAATACTAATTGATATATTTGGTAAATTATTATATCTATTTGGACCTGATAGATATAATGCATGTGCCGCGCACGTGTGCGTAGTCCCATATACATCTTTCTGTTTACATGTACAGTGCTTGTAACTATACCAAGACTGGGCCAAATTTCTTATCATTTTGCTGATTCCAGAACCTTGCAGTGCACACCAATATGCTAGATGATCAACCTTTTCTGATCGATTCTACAATGCGATTGCATGACCATAACTGGTCTTTATCTTTAAAAATTGCCCAATTATAGCCGATATCTAATATGCAACTGATTCATGCTTGCAGTTTTGGACTTTGCACTAAAAGAAGGAAAGAGAACAAAATAAGATGACTGCTTTATGCTTTGGGGCTAAACTTTTAACCATAGCCTGTTTGAGTGACTACAGTATAAACCTAAAACTGAAAGTCTGAACACATTTGTGCATTTCCATGGCATATCATATATGAGTAAATATGCCTACAATTGATAATCTACTGTACACTGATGTTCTTGACTGCCTCCAAAATGAAACACGCCCATATAGGCCTGATTATTCAAGATGCCTGTATTAAATCCCCCTCCCCNTGTATACATGGTGCAAGACCAGTCCTCCTCCTCTATCTTTCCCTCCTCCCTCCCTTTCATCTTGGAGTTCATCTTCCTGATCTCATAGAGGAATTTCAAGCAGCCTCACAAGCTCAAAATTTCATTAATGTCTACATCTGTTTTCAAGATAGTTGAATCAGCATCTGGGGGAAATGCCAATAAAGACTGTCAGTATGCATAATTGCATATACACATAACATGCCCTGTCTACTCCAATTCAACACAAAATTGGTTTGCAAACCAATTTTCTTTCAAATTTAAGCTTTGCAATGCTTTTGCAGTTCAATGCGATACAACGTTTTCAGAACAGAAGGTCAATATAATAGTAACCCATTTCAAAAGCTAATAGAATTACACTTTTAGCTATTTTCAATTTCTTATCAATTCTTTTTGGATAGGGACTTTGCTAATCATTGTTCATTAATGTCAGTTAATTCTACTGCTATTAGTATTGTTGTTCTGTTTGTTTTGTATTTATTCAAATGGGGGGGGGGGGATCAAGTCATATAAGCATACTACAGTCAATTTTCTTTTGCTATGGCAATTTTGTTAGGGCGGTTTACTGTTACATGTTACGAATGATCCCTTGCATAGCAGTAATAATTAGGCGGCCCACATACATGTACACATAAGACTCTACCATCAATCACCACCCCTGTTCAAGAGAGATGTATACCCCCATGGAATGCATCAGGTAATCTATACTATCTCTCAAACGACCTTAGCCTGGTTCATATGACCTTTC
Source organism: Hemicentrotus pulcherrimus (assembly GCA_003118195.1). Taxonomy (NCBI): domain Eukaryota; kingdom Metazoa; phylum Echinodermata; class Echinoidea; order Camarodonta; family Strongylocentrotidae; genus Hemicentrotus; species Hemicentrotus pulcherrimus. The sequence continues at coordinate 41,102 of BEXV01000232.1, read as the reverse complement.
TGCGCTGAAATTTCAGCCTACATGTACATGTACATGTATGATCTACATTAGTCTGCACTCTGCAGGCACGAACCCTTCTTGTCAGTTGAATGCAATTACATGTATACATGTAAGCCATAACACAGGGTCTGAAGACTATAGATGTAGATTTAAAATTTTAAAAATTCTGTACACATGAGCTACATGTACATAGTATTTTAGGATTTGGTGTCGTACACATTATAAGTGCCATTTACTCAAATATCTAAGTATTTTTTTTCTTTTTCTTCAATACCCCTGGTGCTCTTTTAGAGTTTACTCAAAACTGAATTGCTCACCACTCCTGTGTATTTTTTTGCTGTCTACAAATGTACACTGTACATTTGTACATGCGGTGGCTCCTGCCAACAGCTACATGTACATGTAGATAAGATAACGCTTTGCTCAGGGCTTTATAATATTTCATTAGAGCTAATAATAGGTTCTGTGCTTCAAGACTACCTGTGATCAGCAAGGGAAGGCTATACAGTACCGGTACATGAACCGATTGCCTTCCTTTTCCATCAGTCTATTCAACATCATTGTAAATTGTGAACCTTTACTGAAGAACGAGGACAAATTCATTATATCTCTTAAAGTTCATTGAATAATTTACTCATCATACATACATGAAAAGTCATGACCATAAAGCAATGTGCCCTGAGTCATATAATAAAGCAAATTAAAAATCCCAAAATAATTGCTTTTCTGTTTTTCTCCTAAGTTTCACTTTTATTAACACCCAATTTTTTCCAGACGCAGTAAACAGCTTTTTCCACCTAAACTTGTTTAGAAACAGCAGTAATACCAAAATACACACCAAGTTTGCAGGCTCTTTAATGATCTTATTTGAATGCAGTACATACATGTAATACATGTAAAACCAAGTGAAGTAGAAAAGTGGTAGAATGATGAAGAAAGGTGGTAGAATAATGCATGGCTAATGCAGGTCTGTTAAAATCATCAATTTTTATTGCATTTCAAGCTGTGCTTACTTTTCTTTCAAAGTTTGATATCCGTAACAGTTTCACAAATGTGTGTTTTATCAAACAACGAAACAAAAAACAAACCAAAAAGCCAACAAACAACAACAATCTTTGGGAATAAAGGAAGTGGCTGAAAGTAATTCTGCATTTTTTAAAAGCAGTAAATGGCAATCCAGATGAGAAAAAATAAAAACAAACTAATAAGATCCTGTGTTACATGTAGAAAACACATTCAATGAACAGCTCAACTCACATTTTTGAAAATGGAAGCATGTATGAACAGAAACATAGCTGTAATCTACTTGTACCTCCCCCACCAACCTGCCCACTGCCTAAACTAGAAGAATATTTACTTTTGACCACAATTTAGTCTTATCTTGCCAAAACTATCAAGACCAAGATAATGTTATTTTTCTTTTTGTCCTGATAATTATATCAAGATGCATTTAATTTATGTGAGTAGAAATGAGTTAAAAGATTTATTTGTGATTTATTTATGATAGAACAGAGTAAATAATAATAAATATAAGATCTTACCTCAAGTGAAAGAATTCCTGCTTCTAAATATAAACATATGACAAAGATATTCCAACCCAGCCACAGCAATTGCCATATTGAATACTGTAAAGAAATAATGACAAATTGTTATTGTATAAACATACTGTACATGTATACAAAAAAAAAAAAATTTAAATGAAAAAATGAAGAAGAAAAAAAAAATATGTACTTGATCATTAAAATGAAATCAGTATTTTGGAGAAAAATAATAAAAATCAAACAATACCTTTACCATGAATTTTGTTTACAATACAAGGTCACAGCTAGTGATTTGCTTAATATTCAGGAACATTATTTTGATGAAGTTCATCTACTATACATACATGTATGCAAACAGAGGAAGAAAAAATACATGGGTGCAGAGATTTCCCTCTGAAAAAAACTTCATAAGATCTCTGGTATTATTTAAAGAAACAAAAAAAGAATAAAATGAAAACAAGAAAAAAAAAAAATATAACTGTACATGTACATGTACATGTGAAGATTGCCAATCAAGAGATAGCTTCCCTGAAAACAGATTTATCAAATGGAGTGTACACATGTTCAAGGGTAAATCAAATAAAACATTAAACTTGCTATGAGTAAGATGCCAGTAAGCAGTAGTGATGACATTTCAAGGAACAACATACATTGTACATGTACCTGTACTATATGTACAATACGTACTCGTACAGTTACATGTACCAGTATTTGCTTTTTTCACTTGAGAGCAGGGGTGAGCCAAGGGGGCACATAAACAATAATGGGGTGTAGAATAATATGGCATGATGATAGGATTACAATACATTTTACACCTGTGCTGACTATTGTATGGGTCCAATTACTTGTACATGTGCATGTACCAGTATGTGCATTTACATACCAGTACAAGTGTGTTGTATTCGGGTGCACTGGGACAAATGTTCATCTGTACTGGATAATTATCATCCATACAGTGTACATCCAGGATGAAATACATGAAATTCCTTGCATCATTCAAGACAGTACATGTACATTGTACATGTACACTGTATGTACATTTACATGTACACGAGTGTAGGCCTACATGTACATGTACATGTACACCATGTACTTAAGAAGATATTGATACCAGATAAAGTACATGACATGTGTACAGTAAACAGGTGTATACCATTGCCTACACGTTTGTCACCTTTACAGTATCTGTATGCAGGCAATACTCTCCTTAGAGATTAATAGAAACATCAATTATCATTGTATAATTAATCCCCATATACAGTGTACATGTACATGTAGATCACATCTGTACACTGAAAGCTGTATTACACATCAAAGCTGTATACCTTGAACATAATTAAGCCGAATCACTTCCCAAGTTCATAGCTGCAAGTGTGAAAACTGACGTAGTTTGTGCTATGGTGACTTGTGACGACAGATGCAATCATGCATGTCATCCCAATTCACCTAATGACTTTTCATGACTGTATTGGCAGAGACACAAATTCCATGATGCGTGGTGTGCTTTGGACATGGGACCTTTCAGAATGACAATTAGAGCATACCAACTTGATGACAAATTTGGTTATGTGTTGTATGTACAATGTATGTGTAGTCTTGTACTGTTGTACATGTACATTAATGTAGTTGATATGATCTTCCTTACGTTTGTACTGTCTTAATGCGGGGCTTGAAACTAACAGGCGCCTGGGACACATAGGAATCCAAAATCTACAGGTCCAGACTCCCAAGATTTCTTTTTCTTCTTTTTTAAATTAAAAAACAACACAACATGTAGAGGATGTACATGACTACATGTACATGTAAATACAGACTCTAAAAAGATAAATCCAGACCCCTTTTTAAAAAAAATAGTGTGGATATCTGCTTAAAGTGTTTAAAGATAAATTTAGCAGTTTCTTGCATACCGGTAACAGTATATGAGCAGATATCATGAGAAGTGCACTTGATTGTACATTGAACCAGTACAATGTAATTTGTTTAAGCAAATGCCATGAGCTACCAAGCTGGCAGATACTGGTGCTATAAAAGACATCATTATTATCAAAAGATACTTACTACAATCATAAATTTTGGTCTGTACTGATAGGAGCCGAATATGCCGAAGAGGACGAAGATGATGTTGAGGAATCCTCCCAGCATGGGCACCCACATGAAGCCTAGGAAGTCAAACACAAGTCGTTCAGTGGTAGCGATCTGTGCAAAGGATGGAGAAGAAAAATAGAAGGTGTACAAAGTTACAAACTACAGATTACAATAGGGAAGAAAAAAAAAATTGAAAAATCTCTCTAGAATGTTTTGTATAGAATAGAAATACCATAGATTGTAGATGTGTAACATGTCGCAAGAAATTATGCATACACATGTACACCTGTACTTGATATAGAAATGTATGTTCTGAACGACAGAAAACATGAACAAGACTTTTCTTCACACTAGAAACTAAAAGGTTACAAACTTACAATATAGGGGAGAAGGGGCTTTCTGTACTACTGTACATTACCTATGTAGAAATAGGCAATTAATTTGTCATTGAAATTTTTTTTCTCAGAAGTACAGTACTGAGTACATGTGTATTTTGTTGTAAGTAGAGAATAAATTTGACTGATATTGTCAAAAGCAAAGCCATTGTACGCTTGTAAAAAATGACTATGAATTATGTTTCTTTTGGACATGTACATGTAGGTACTTGTATACATTGTATTTTGTAATGTACTTGTACACACTGTTATGTAGTTTAAAATCTTTTAATATAGTCCATGATGTGCAAAATGATGAAAAGGAATATACTCCAGAAGACAATGAGTATTCATCAATCCATTTAAACTTTAATTGCACACATTAGAATCTACATTTTAAATCATAATACATGTATGTAACCCCTATCAATTATGCCAGGAAATCAAAAAGAACATAATCATTCCTTGCCTAAATTGAAGAAAAAAATATACACTGTACATGTACAGTATACATGTACACATTTACATTACCTAGCTTGTCATGATTCCAAATCAATATTAATACTCAGTAGAGTACACAAGGGCGTGGGACCATGGGTCACGTCATTGATCAAGTGCTTTCAGTATGTACAGTACAAGTGCATGCTAATTTGCTTGTCAAACCAAAAGTATAAGGTCCATTCATATGATACGATGCTTTACTTGTCAACACACCGACATTCATTTCCAATTGAACACCATGCTGATAGACTTTGACAGCGTGTGATGATGATCATTATCATTGTACAGAGACAAAGGCAAAACTACAGAAAATATACATGAACAATGTTCATATGGACATTATTGGACACGTACATGTACATGTACAGTGTACATGTACTTGTAGGCCTAAAGCTATGATGGAGGAATACATTTTAAATCACCCCCTCCCCATTTTATCTCTATTTTTCTATAATCCATCTCTCTCTCCATCTCTCAAACTCTATAGATTCAATTCATCAGACATTTTGCAGTATAAACAAGAAGATTAACTCAAATGTCAAGCAGGAAGTCCTATTGTCCCCCCCCCCCCCCCCCC
>BEXV01000232.1:0-13725 GCA_003118195.1 Hemicentrotus pulcherrimus | reverse complement strand
CCCCCCCCCCCCCAACTGAAAATGGACTAGCGACGCCCCTGGTTAAAACGCCGTGAAGAAGGAAAAAATGGCGGAAATCAGCCACCGTACATTGCAGTCTCTGGACGATCAAAAATTGGTTTGCGCGTCGCTGAAGTAGCCCGGTCGACGGAACGGGCGACAGTCCTTTTTTTTTACTGCATAATTTTACGGGGCGGTCGGAAACTGGTATATATATATATGGCTGTTCGCAATTAAATATCGGATATTAAGACAAATTTCGCGTCAATGATGAGCTACATTTATGATTTATCATATTATGTGATGGGACAGTATGGATTAAGACAACATTGTGGGCCGTGCATGGGCATGTGTTCTTTTTGTAAACTTCGTGATACTGATTTACATGATACAAGTCTTTAAAAAGGGATGTCCCAACAAAAGAAAGAGAGTTAAATAATAACATGACCCTCGGTTCGGATTCATTTTGAGTCTTTGAGGCGTCTAGCTGTAATGCATGTATATGCTCTGACATTATATATCAAAGAGATACACAGCTTGCATTTGCTAACCCTACGGAAAATTACCCTGTAGGATTGGGTTGGGAGTCCAACATGATATCTTGTCTTTTGGCAATGGCCTTTAACAGGGGAGAAATCTCTTTGATCCCATTAAACCTCATTGGGTTTTTCTCACACCGCCTGCAATCTGTTCATAGTTATCTTTGTGATAAGTTGCATATAATTATGTAGCCCTCTGAAGGCCGATAACTTCAGTATAGAAGAAGAAGCACGTACACGAGGCATTCATTTCAATTACTCTTTTAAAAATTTAATTGGGCAGTCGTATAACCAGTATGCTCCGCGAGAAAGATTTTGCTTTCCCAATACACCAAAGTATAAACCCCATTAAAGAAAAAATACATGCAACCACACACAACAATACTATACCAACATATTGTTAGGGAATATAACAAAAAATATATAGAGGTCTATGTATATATTATCTTCTTTTTTTAAAAACATTTTTTGTTGTTGTTTGTTGTTGTTGCAATTTGGCATGATAAATATGGAAAAGGTGATCTATTATAAACATGATTGATGCAATTTTTTGTACCCAGGAGAATAATTTATAAAAAGCAGGTTTAGAGGTCATTAAGAAGAGAAGAGAAATGATGTATGAGTCAAGATTTTTTAAATAAAGTATAATTAAAAGAACAGTTTTAGTTTAGTAAGGATGGAAAAATAGACTGACAGTGTGAAATAATGACTGTATGATGGATCTATTATTATCCATTTCTTAAGGTAAAAAATCCACAGATTCATTTCATATAATCAGTTACTCATTTTGATTAAACAAAATAACAACATATATGTATATAATCAACTTATATAAGACGCTTATAATAACGTAACAAAATCTATTTTATATATAATATATATATATGCCTGTGGACAAATTTCTAAGCCTCGTGGTGTTATGAACCGTGACAAAGTGAATACAGTTGTAGAAATAAAGGGTAAGTGGAAAAAGGGGAAGAAACTAAGAGGACAAAGAAAGAAGAGTAGAGAATAAGGAATTGAATAAGAGGGGGGGGGGGGGGGGGGGTTTTAGATGAGGAAAAGAAGAAGAGAGGGGAGGTAAAGAGGGAGAAAAAGAGTATAACAAAACAAAAAATAGTTACAAAGTCATAGTATACGGTTCATAGAAGTTCAGATTCATTTAGCGATCTAACAAGATATGGGATTGGGCTCTGTCTATACCATTCCGTTCTAGCATAGGGAGTAACTCTTCTGAGTGACCTTGATAGTGCATTCTGTCTGGGAAAAGGCAACCAGGCTCTAAAGAGGAGTGAATCTCGCTTCAAAAGAATCTCCCTTCAAATTATTTGAATGTTTAATTTGGAAGGCATTCTAATATGTAATGTACTGACGTCCTGGTATTATTCCTCCATATTTTTGAATTCTCTCTATAGGAGTACATTGTTGACTAGTAAGGCCCTGGTGCCTCATAGGGACTGGGAAGGGTTGCATGCTTGTTATATTAGTTTACAGATAATTTCTCAACCAATAAACAACTTTTAGTGGTTGCATGGCTTCATTTACCTTTAAATGCCAATTTGAAAAACTCAAAGTTCAGTATTTTTACTTCCATTTCTATATTGCTCTAAGTCTGCACGTACAAACCCAATGACTGCAAATCAAAGTCCAAATGTATATGCGCCGCAGGGTTTGTTATTGGTTTAAAGTACATGACATCCTTGCATTTTTGTCCACCTTGACAGATTTAGGATTGACCCTGTCGAGACTTGGAGATACGAAAAACTTGGTAACATTGGATAGCGCACTCTAAAAACCATGTCTTCTGTAGTAAATCTTCTCCTGAGTGTGATCGAGTATATCGGGATAGCCAACCTCCTGACCACCATCACTTTCTGTCTTGTGACCTTCTGGTTTATCCGCATGAACTACTGGGTGTCGTTCCACTACCGTCTCCCCCCTGGCCCACCGGTCATTCCTTATCCTTTCGATTTCCTCATGGCACTGTTCCCGACGAGCAACCGCTTCGGCAGATTGATTTACTTAAGTAAGAGGTAAATATCAGAGTTATTCAACATTTCTTGAAGTACTTAACAATTGTATTTTGAATGACAGATCAATTATGTACGCCTGTTGCACAAGATGCCGATTGAGTTATTGTCACAAATCGAAACTATTTAGACAGTAATGTTTGCTCACTTTCTTCTTTCATTCTCACAAAAAAATATAATAAATAAAAAAATACTCTGAAACAAAAAAAATCAACAAACAAAAACAATAATAAAATATGTCTTAGTGTCTGAAACTGATTATTTTGAGGGGGAATCTTGTTTACGATTGTTGGTATTCTCTAAATTTCTAGACATTCACTCTCTGATAGATGTCTCATGGGTTGACAACACAATGGTCATGTGGACTACAAAGATTTCTTCACACGTTTTCCTTTACATTTTCAGATATGGTGACATAGCATGGCTGCAGCTCGGCAAGAGAATGATAGTTATGATTTCTAGCCCGAGTCTTGTCAAAGAACTCATCGTGAAGCAAGCAGATGTGACATCTAATAGATCAGCACCCCCTTTCTTTACCTATATGATGGATTATACAGGTACATCTCCCACTGTTTGCCATTATTATTACAAACATGATCGCTAGAACTGTCGAGGAATCAACCCAAGGGGAATTTCAATACCCCTTTTTACGGTATTCCATGGAAATCATGTTCGGATTATTCAGTATGTCGTTGTTTGCACACTTTGATGGGCAATGACAAGGCTAGGCCTATTGAAACGGCCTGAGTTTGATTTTTCGAAAGCCTTTGAGACCATGTTCACATTAGTTTTTATTAATTGAGGTATGTGGTTTTTGAAAAGATTTCTTTTATATTTCGATGAACTATATATTTTCATCTTTGCGATAATCAGCCAAATATATCAGTAATACAATTTATCATCCTCAACCACAAAGGCCATTGAATAGAACCTGTTGAGCAAACAAATGCCTATTGTTCCACACTGGGGTACATTCATAGTAGTTAGTCTACCATTAGCCACACGATTCACTGTTAACATTTTGTTAAGCCTGGATCCCCCTCTTTTACACACACATTCAAGCTAAATCCATAGAGTACATTCTACTCATTGGCACGGTGGCAGCAGTGGGATAAGCTTTAATGATGTGTACTTCAATCATTATATTTGTTTACATTTTATAACATCAATAAAAGGCAGTTTATCCACTTATTAGGGGGAATCATCTTCAGTGACGGGGAACCCTGGCAGGAGCTACGTCGTTTCAGTCTCTCGGCGCTACGCAACTTTGGCATGGGTAGGAAGGGAATCCAGACGAGGATACAGGAGGAGGCCCGCATCTTCTGTAACGCGATTGCCCAACACTCCAGTGAGGCGTTCGACGCCATGCATCTTACCAACGCCGCCGTTTCAAACATCATCTGCAGTATCACCTTCGGGAGGAGGTTGGAGTACGATGACCCGGTCTTTATGGATATGATCCAGAGGCTGAGAAACATAACAAGCGGGGTCGGTATTAACCCTATCATCCGGGAGCTGATGATACGATTTCCCATTCTCCTCAAGACCCCACTTCTAGGGAAGCCCAAGGAAAACCTTTTGGGAGTCAAGGTAAGAAAGCAAAGCGATATTGAAGGATAGGGGATGGGCCTGCGCCCCCTTTTTACAAAGAATTCTCAATGACAAGTGACAAAAATTAGTGACAAGTCTGCTGATAACCAATCAGGAGCAAGGATTTCAGTAGATTATTACAAAGCCTGTTATTTGTCACTGATGACAAGTTTTGTGAAACGAGTCCCTGTTCTATTCGTAATGATACCGCAGGTGCATCTATTTCGTCATTAGTGTAACATGTGAACCTACAGCCTCATGAGCATTTGGTTTTGTGAACCTTTTTTGGGTCAACTAGGAGGTCCCGATCTGCAGCACTTTATCCAAAAACTTTGATTTAAGCCTCATTATATCACATTTCCAGACATTTGGCATGGGTAGGGAGGGCATCAAGATGCCATGTAATGCGAGTTCCCAACACCCCAGTGAGGCATTCGCAATGGCCATAAGTGTCTTCAAGGGCCATAAGTTGTATGATTACCCTTTGTTAAAATACCAAATATCTTTCAAATCTTGGTGTATCTGTACCACTTTTCAGAACTTTATAACTAAGGAGGTGATAGAGCACATTGAAAGCTACCATTCCACTGATATCCGAGACATTATTGATATGTACCTGACCGAAGCAGAAAGACTGGAAGAGGAGTAGGAGAAGGCAAATGAGGACAGAACGAAGCCATATTTGAACAAAGACGACATCTGGATGTGCGTTTTCGATCTATTCCTTGCAGGAACTGAAACCACATCAACGTCGTTACTCTGGTTCCTCCTCGTAATGGCAACCAAACCTGATGTACAAGAAAAGGTAAAAAGCCCTCCCAGGTTCTTTCTTTACATCTTACTGTTTCATGCAATTTACATTACAAGACTGAAGGCTAAACCACCGAGAAGAAATATTTGCTGTAGGCCCTTCTGTCAAGTTGGTTTCCATCAGGTAGGTGCCAAACGAGAAATGACATGTTAGAGATTTCATCAAATCAGCTTGTTGAGGATGGGAAGACAGAAAGTGAACTGGACATATTATGATCCGATATATTAACCCAGGCTTTATTTCATGGATGGGTTTCTGTTAGGTTGGTGCAGGGTATGTTAGTTTAACTCTCATATCCCTGGTTGGTGGTTAGGATAAATGTTTCGCAGAGTGTGTGATCCATGGTTTAAGTTAGGAATTTGGTTTGTGTAGGGTATAGTGACCACAGAGGATTGGTTGTTGGAGCACGACTCGTGATTACATAAATGCAATACAGTCGTACATTATATTTCGTTATTTTCCTTATTTATATATATTCAAATTGATTCTGGGGATCCCCCGCATTTCATGTACCAATTTGTTACATTTATAATTAATGTCACAGGTTATTAGTGAGATCGATCGTGTTGTTGGACGCGAGAGAGCACCTTGCATGGAAGATCGTAAGGACATGCCGTACACAGATGCCACCTTAACAGAGGTCCTTCGCTATAGTCCTGTCGCTCCGCTTGGTGTTCCGCATGTCACCGCCAAAGACGTCGACATCAGAGATTACACCATCCCGAGAGACACCGAAATTATGATTAATATCCTTGGGATACACCTAGATTCGAGGTTGTGGGTCGAACCAGAAGAGTTTAACCCTCATCGCTTCCTCAGTGAAGACGGAAAGACCGTGATCAAACATGATGCTTTCACTGTGTTTGGTGCAGGTAAGGATATCTGAGAATGGATACACTCTTGCCTTCATTAAGAAGGTTGGCCATAGGGGCTCTACAATGTGTGTGGATGCAACGTAATATGATAGGCTTAATGTTCACATCCTCTGTAATGCTTCATTTATGATACTGCATGTACCTGGTCCATCTCTATGTTGGCAAGTACTGCATTAAGATAAAAAAAAAAANGTTTTTGGTAGTTTGTACATTGAAATGGATTCAAATGGCGACTTTGCGTGCTGGATGCGGCCCCTTATTTTACTTTTGCAATGTATTGGCACAAATTACTGCATTTAGATCTAAATCTGTACCATATTGCCAAAAAGTAAAAGAAGGGACATGAAAGATTGCTTCTTACGAAGCTAGCTGCTGCGGAGGTTGCCCCCGTGTAAGTGAGCTACATGCTACAGGTGATTGAGCTGAAGACACGGGAGAGCTTTGGCCGGCAAAGTTCTTTGCGAAGGGCATAATTTATTGAGACTAAAAAAAAAAAATCATAATCAATTCTCAAGATGTCAGCTGCTATGTGACGAATCGCCAGTGAAATATATAGAGCTCTCAGTTTCTGTAAAAATAGAGGAGAAATTACAGGATAGCAGTTGGTTGAATTGTTTGCAAGTGGCAGAGTACAAACAAGTGAGCAACGACAGTTGAATGTGGTATGTTGAAAGTTTTGTTGAAGCATATTATCACAATTGTATAATAATGGTGCAAGTCGTTTACAACGTATTAAACGGTATCATGAAGTTTGTTTTTGCTGCAGATACACCTAATACAATTTCTTTTTGTGAAGTCTCCATTGGTTTAATTTTTCCATGTGTGTACAGGTCGGCGTGTATGCCTTGGTGAGCAGCTAGCCCGGATGGAGTTCTTCCTCTTCGCTACTACCCTCATGCAGAGATTCCACTTTCGCTTGCCTGAAGGTGAGTCTGGTGACTTTGGCTTTGAACACTGTCTTGGCACCATTGCGCCAAAGAACTTTAAAATCCTAGCCCAGGAACGATAGGTTCTCAATTTCACTTTGACTTTTGCAAAATGGTAATGCACTGACTTTTATGTTAAGCTCTTCACTCAAACCACGAAGCTGATGGTCAGTTATACAGGAAACAATGTTTGTTGTGTCAAAAAAAAAAAGGAAATTCAGGCACAACCATATTATGTCCAGCTCTAGACATAGACGCACTTCTAGATGTTATCTTAGTTTTAATCAGAGCGGCAAAATGAGAGAAACATAGCAAATTAGTGAAAGTTTGAGCAATTTCGATAACAAATGAAAAGTTATGAATGTTTAAAGTTGTTATCAGTGAAAAACAAATCAGCAACACTTACGTAGTATGCAAGCTCCTCTCCAAATTGTTGTTAGTTATAGGGCGCGTTTATCTAGGCTTGCCACTAGATTATCGAACCCCACTATCGAACCCCACTATACGATCGTGATTCGCGGGATGTCGCGTTTATCGACTCTTCACGATTCACAATAAAGGCCTTGTCTCTTCGCAGCTGCTCAGCGCCGTTTGACCCGGGAAGCAGACAGTTTCTCGGAGGTCAACTACACACACATGCTTGTACACAGGACATGACGCGCACTAGCCTCCGAACCGGAAATTAACTGTGGGAGTTCCGATTTGTATGTGAGGTACAAAACAGCTTTGCGTTTATCGAGCTCTCAGAAACGTGATTCTGGCTGTATGTCACATTAAAAACGCACCTTTTTGCGTCTTTAGATATGCCCATATCTAAAGACGTTTGAAAAAGGCTTTGCGTTTATTTACAGCTAAATTTGCCAGAAAGACGTTTGAGAAACCTGATTCTAGCCAAAAATTTCCTAGATAAACGCAACCATAGAGTACGTGGTAAAGTGTGACGTCATCAAAAATCTAGTTTTAGAATTTCTCAAATTCCCCCCCCCCCCTTCATTTCTTGAAGGAGCATAAAAAATAATGTCCAAATGTCGAAAAACCGATTGAACATGTTTAATGTTGGTTGAGATATGACCACCTGAATAGATAGATTTACTACTATAATGACTCACTTTTTTGCTCTGGTTCATAACATTACGGGCCAGAGCAAAATAACACTGAGTTCTTATTGGAAATATATTTATTCAGATGGTCATATCTCAGCCAATACTTAACATATTCAATTGTTTTTCGATATTTGGACATTATTTATAAATGTCTTTCGGAAAATGAAGATTTTTTTTGAGAAATTCTAAAAATAGAGTTTTATGATGTCACAGCTTCGGTACTGATGACGGAATTGATGACGGAATAGGGTTGTTTCATATAGGGGTTGTATAAAAAAAAAACTTATTTGCAGTAGTTATATTTCGGATTTATCTATGATTTCTCAAGGGAAAAATAAATATTAAAAAAAAAGTTTTTTGTACAGGGCAAATTGGAAAGAACTTCGCAATATACGTCACAGAGTTGCCAATTTGTGTTTGATCGATCACACCTTCAAATATTAAAACTTTCTTGCTTTTAATCGGTTTTTGCTCAAACATTACAGACCTGTTTCTCTAATTTTTCTGCTTCTATTAATATCATCTAAGTATATTTGTGGAATTTCCCTTTAACATACTGGGATGCCATGGCCTACGATAGGTTTCTAATGTGTTTGCAAGTTGTAGTTGACGAATAACCGTCGCAGGCCATCTACCCAAACCGATCAGAGGACATGTCTGTTGCACATGAGGCGCCATTTGGTGACGTAACAATGAATCAATGACTGGCCCAGTTCCTGACGCGCCCAGTGAAATTGGCAACATACATAAATGGAATGCATAATGAACAGTGTAAAGGAGTTGACATAAATTGATTTGGTATGGGTTTGGTATTTATTGAATCAATAATCACAGTTACATATACTGAATGGCACAAAGATATACATGTATATTGAGTTTTAAAAACAAATGTACAATTTATAACAGTAAATTGTAAATACACGTATATATATTTTTTTGGATTTTATTTTATTTTATTTCTGCATTTTTCCAAATATAATATAATTGAATAACAAAGAACATATAGATGTAGATAATATATCATATACAAACAATAACTTCATTATGTCAAAATCGCATCACTGCTTAGAGGTCATGAGCACATACAGTGTGTAGCCTAGTACATATTACACAATGTTCATATTTTGTGTGCATCTATTTAGTAAAGTAGAGCTGCCGTGCATGAATGACCATGCGTCTTCGTTCTAGTGGCTTTGTTAACTATGTAAGGCAGAGTATCTTATGTTTATGAGAGTATATACAATTTACATGTACGGAAGCGTTATTAATTGGCTATGGTATTGAATACTGTAGCTAAAGACTAAAGGCCAATATATAAAGGGGATATTTTTGAATGATTAGACATACATTTCTTCTTTTACATAGAATTACTCAATGAATATTGAAGTATCATTAACTTTGTTTTATTTTATATGCATTTATTGTCGACTATCAATGATGTTACATGAAGAGGTTTTGAACATGTAGTTACTGATGTTCTTTCTTTTGTTGTTTCTTTTCTGTCTTTGCAGAGGTCTTTCTTTTTTGTACTGAACTTTATGCAGATAAGCTCAAGTGGGAAATTAGATTCCGCTCATATCCTACAACTTCGAGTCGTGTTATTGTGTTCTGCATGGTAGTGTATTCAACCGCCCCCTTCTCTCAAATTACCGGACTACTACATTAATGTAATTGCCTTAATTTGTATTTTTAAAAAAAGTGGAAATCTATTCGACAATTATTAAAATCTTTAATGTTATTTGATCGCACATGTACGTGTTCAGGCGTCAGTTATAATCAGTAAATTTGTAATATATTTGAATAAAGGTACGTTGTATTGTTACCCATAAAGTATCAAGAATAACTCATATTGTCACAAGAAACTTAGAGGTTGAAGCAAAATCATTTCAAATGTATAGACAACTGTGTATATACAATTTGATTTGTGTGCTATCATCAAATATCTATCAATAAGTTATGAGATCAGCAAGCTATTGCAAATAAAGTCGAAATCTATATGACTATTATTAACTTGTAATAAAGTTATGAAAATTATTGAGTGCTCATTGCTTATGTTTTTCAAGGTGTCGGTTATAATATACACACTGTGGTTTGAATTAAGTATAATGCTGTAGTGTTGTCCGTAGCATTATTGGGTGGTATTTTCGAAAGCGGACTAACTATAGTGCATGGTTTGATCCTCTGACTAAGTATGGAATGCCAAATGTCCACATGAATATATTTTTGAATAACTTTATATGTCCCTTAATAACCATTATATAATAATTATTTCATAGTTATATTGTTGTGTTTTAATTATGTTATTACATTTTATTTTAATTTAGTGACGGATTAAATTATTCAAAAACATTTTCATATGGACGCTTTGCATTCCATACTTAGTCGGAGGATTAAACCGTGGACTAAAGTTAGTCCGCTTTCGAGAATACCACCCATATACTTTATCCATCAAGAATATATCGTATTGTCACAATCATTTCATGAGCAGCAGTGTATATTCACGACTTAATTTGGATGCTTTGACAAAATATCCAACAATGAGTTTTGGAATTCCAAGATAAATGAATAATTAAAAACGCAAATAATTATCATTACTAATTAATGTATCTCTCTAAAAAAAAATGAGATTTCGATTATGCTCTACCAACTGCGTATGATCAAGACAAACTTATGTGTCTGATGATAGTCATTATAATAGTCTGTCAAGACAAGGATATCTATTATGAGCCATTCGTGGCTCATAAGTATTAATTGAAAGTACAATTGACCCACTAAAAATATCCTTCTACGATTTCATTATTGAATTAGCGTGTTTCCACTTTGTTAGAAGAGGGGAAATTTTCAGGCGCTGCGATTGGATGATTTTAATTAATCGTCTTGCTTGTGATTAGTTGACGAAGAACCATGCTTGGTGGTGATTGGGCGACCAATGAAAGGAGTGCGTTGTGATTGGTTGAGGGGCTGTGTTGCATGGGTACGTGTAGTGAAGAGACCACATAATATATAGCAGGGCGGTGTTCACATTCAGTACTAAGCTACAAACCGTTGAAAACAGCTACATCATATAACACACGTACGTCTTTATATATAACAATGATGGCCAATCGCTCATGGAAAAAAAGTCCACCACTTCGACGGCCACCATCCACAACACTATGCTAAACACGCCTCTATAATGGTCAGGATGATACTATAAAGGGACACATATACCAGCGATTCACGCCACTAATGTCTTGCACCGGGCCAGCTTTTGAATTTCTCCGGTAAAGCAGAAGTCATTATAATACTGGCCTTCGAGTAATAGTAATACATTATATTATGTAAAATAAAGTATTCTCCTAAATCATTAAACCAGCAACTACTCCAGGGGAGTGTTTCACAAAGACTAAGATCGACTAAATTTTTACTTAACTTTGACAGGCCATTCATGCCACTGGTTGCTCTGACCATTGGTCTTTCAATTATGATAATTAGATTATATTTTTTCTTCAATAATGAACTATCAAGAAATGTTAATTCTGTAGATTTTTTACCATGATTTGTACGTCCCTTAAGAAAAAAAATGTCAGGAATGGTCAGAGGAACTAGTGACTCCTGGCAATGATCTTAGTGTTGATACTATGCGGTACTGTCTTTGAAAATAATAGTATCTTTGCATTAATATGTAGATGCGATGCAAGTGAACTGCGTGAGAGAAGTGAAACATGCGTATGATTCCCAAAAACTTGATTCAAAACAATTATGTTTTCGTTTTTTTGTTTGTATGATAGGTATATATAGTGACAGAAAAAGCGAAAGTTGGATTGCGGTTTCAGGAAGAGGCGGGGTGTCAATTGAGTCAGGAGATAAACGTGGATAAATGTGAATTTGAAGCAGGTTCGAAACCATTTCATTTGAGAGGGAAGCGCTTTGCTGTAGTCAAGAAATTCAGGGGAGTCCCATACGTGAACATTGGAGAATACTGCAACATGAAGGGTACTAACAGAATGCTCCCGGGGCAGAAGGGTATCAATTTAACGGGAGAAAATTGGTCAAGACCAAATTTGAAATCAGCGATGCCGTTAGAGCTTTCAGTTATGTGAAGAATTAGTTTGACAACTTGATATCCAACATTTAAAAATAGAATAACAACAAAATGAAATAAAGAAGAAAAAAAAGAAAAGGAGAAGAAAAGAAGATAGTTAAAAAATACCTGACTGACGGTTATCCCTTTTCCCGTAAGCAGACCATAATCGTTGAAATGAATCAAGAGTTTCCTAGACCCTTACCCACTGCACATGGACAGCTATTTCTTTTATCACCACTCACACCAGAAGTCATGATCATCGGATATTCTCCACCAAGAGCCCCGGTTGTCCGGAGATTGCGGAAGCAGAATGCAATCATAGAGGGAGTGACTACACCAAAGGGAACTACCAGACCTCCATCTTCAGCAGCCTCCCTTGTTCCGATGGAGGTAGACGTTCCTGACAAGGCCGTTCGAAGTCTCCAGAAATTCCGCAGAAAGCATAACTACGAGAAGGAAGACCGTCTAGACACACATATGCAGGAGGTGTAGACGGTGACGATGGAGGCGAAAGACGACATACATTTTTCTGTAGCACCTGTCCTCGTGGCCGTCAAGGCACTTTCGGGTCTACGAGTCGGTGCATCAGTCGTGCACAGGATGCAGACTCAACTATCCTAGCCAGAAAGACCATGAGGACTGTATTTGGCTAGAGTGGCCAGACAGGGTAGATAAATATTTCGATGAGGCCATCACCAAGCTCATCGAGGAGCGATAGGTCATTCGCTTTGTAAACATGGTGTACATCGAGAATGAAATGTTCGAAGAGGAGTGGACGCTTGTGTGAAAGAAGCCACATTTTCATATAGTGAACTGAAAAAGAAGGACGTTCTGTCTATTAATCATGAGCAAACTATAAGACCTGTTAAGCCGGCGGAATAACTTTAACCCTTTGCTAACGGGAACCTGGTGGTCCCTGTGTTAAGCCTATGGAACTTGTACAATTCAGTAGTAAACGGGTTAACCGGAAATTTTAAGGAAGAGCCGGGGTGTCATTTGAGTCAAGAGATAAACGTGGATGAATTTGAATTTGAAGCAGGTTCGAAACCATTTCATTTGGGTGGGAAGTTTTTTGCTGTAGTCAAGAAATTCAGGGGAGTCCCATACGTGAACTTTGGAGAGTACTACAACATGAAGGCCTATAAACAGGATGCTCCCGGGGCAGTAGGGTATCAAAATGGGTCAAGACCAAATTAGAAATCAGCGTTGCCGTCAGAGCTTGCTGTTATGTGAAGGAATATTTTTAAAACTGGATTTTTGTTTTTGTTTTTGTTTTAGAGAATCCAACATTTAAAAAAAAAGAATAACAACAAAATTATATAAAGAAAAAAATAAAATAACAAAAGAAGATAGTCCAAAAATACCTGACTGACGCTCAACCCTTTTTTCCGTAATCAAGTCAAAATCGTTGAAATTAATCAAGAGTTTCCAAGACCCTTACCCACTGCAAATGGATAGCTATCTTCTTCATCACCGCTCACACCAGAAGTCATGATCATCGGATATTCTCCAAGAGCCCCGGTTGTCCGGAGATTGCGGAAGCAGAATGCAATCATAGAGGGAGTGACTACATCAAGGGGAACAAGCAGACCTCCATCTTCAGCAACCTCATTTGTTCAGATGGAGGTAGACGTTCCTGAAAAGGTTGTTCGAAGTCTCTAGAAGCTCGGCAGAAAGTTTAACTACGAGGAGGAGATGGAGGTGGTTGCGGAGGAGGAGGAGGGAGAGAAGGAAGACCATCTAGACACAAATGTCAGTGTGCAGGAGGTGAAGACGGTGACGATG
>BEXV01000231.1:292576-305855 GCA_003118195.1 Hemicentrotus pulcherrimus | reverse complement strand
CCGCTTATTCAGCGGAGGGCAGAGTCGTTGCGAAATTTCGGCACGATTTTCAAATTTTAACCCCCCCCCCCCTCGAAAAAATCGTGCGTACGCTACTGAGTGCACTTATGTGGATATCCTGGGTAAATAAGTTAATGATTCAATGATTTAAATCATAACATTTTTAGTTTAAAAATGAAATTGTCAAATTATGCTTCCTATCTAGCAATGGTGCTATTATGCCATTTGAAGTGACCTGATGTTGCTTCTAATACTTGCGGAGTATTGATCTTTAAGGTCAATTAAGGATATCTTTAGTATAGAATAATACTACACGGATATGATCATGAATACAATACGGGGTAAATCTAGTGCAAATTTGTACCTTAAACCTAAAACATACCGATAACTTTAAAACACGACGGTGTGGCAACATCCGTATTTGCTTAATAGGAATGGAGATGATATACTTTTCTTGTCTCCACACCACAATGTTATGACAGATTTTTAGCGAGAAGAGGTTAATCAACATTGTGGATCAAACGTTCTCTATCATAATCATTTTCGTCAATAGACCACAGGCATGGCATATATTGTCTGTACTGTATCCTTTCATGTGGTTTATGGCACGATCTCAAGTTCTGTTTCCTTCTCTTATTTTATCTCCATGATTATATGGTGTGACCCTTCCTTCTACCGTGGAGATAAAATAAGATATCTCCATGCTTCTACATTGTACGTAGTCTGGGTACTTTGCTCTCCATGGAGTACCTACAGTAGTCCTGACCAAAGATGTTTGTTTACCATCGGACTACCGTCACTCATTGATGCTTCTATGATGTTGGCACGATACAGTACGATTTCTGAAGCTCTCGCCTACTTCCATATTGAGTGCGTTCCCTGCTTTCCGACTGACTAGTCTATTCGTTTGGGTCTAGATTAGATAGACTACTCACCCACTGTATTGGCCTTCGGTCTTTCCAGGAATAAACGGTTATTGATTCGAGACACAGTGTACATCACTTTTAAAACAAACAAAAAACATCAAACCAAAAAGCAAAAACAAAAAGACATTTTGCCTGACTGACAGGTAAAAATTTCATAGCTCTTGGTGTATCGTGATGAAGCATCTTGTGAATGGGGGAGATGGCATTTCGCATTTAAAGGTATTAAGCCAGACCATATAACGATATCTACTCACTTTTAAACATTCCAGTAAACATCTTATAAAAAATGATACAATAATCGAACTAAGAGTTGATGAATTCTAAGTTAAAACTATTATTTTGGCCCATAATGATTGCAAGCGAGAGGATGCAACGTGAAAATTAATATTTATAACATTTTAGAAGCTGTTGCCACGCTAGGCCATTGTACTCCTAGTATCACCTTGTCTCGATCGATTCGTGAAATTCATGCAGCTCACCCCTGGGCCCCGTCTCACAAAGAGTTGAGATCAATCTCAACATGGCAATGGCCTATCAAGATCATCGTTACATGCGCGTATTGTACAGCACGCGCACTATCAACCAATGAGAACCGTTGTTTCAAAACTGCGATCGATCGCAATTCTTTGTAAGACGGGGCCCAGGTAATATTACTACCCAAGGCATGTATCCGGGAATTCCCCTCTGACACACCCCCGATGACACGCCCTGTGTGCTGATAAAACTGATCTTGTTTGCGCGAAGTTTATCATACGTGATTGACTGGGATGTACTGGTTAGGAACCGTTACGTACATGAATCTCCAAGGTATTACTTAGTATCCCCCAGGGGGTGTTTCACAAAACTTGTCATCGGTGATAAATGGCAGTTTTGTTCAAGCTACTGAAATCACTGCTTCTAATTGGTTATCTGCAGATTTGTCACTGATTTTTGTCATTTGTCATCGAAAAAAGGCTTTGTGACCCCACCCCCCCCCGGACCCCATACCTCGGTATTCTAAAGGAGAAGACACCTTCTTGGTGTTTAAAGATTTCATTGTCTGGTGGATACGTCACGAGACTGCGGATCAAAACGATTCGCGGTTGGGACTTGGACCCAACGTCAAATAAAATGCATTTGCAACTCTCAACACAGGTGTACATTGACACGATATGAGGCGTCTTGACTCAGTCTGTGTTAACGTCTGCCTTTCGAACCAACGATTGTGGGTTCGAATCCAATCTAGGCGGATGAGAGAAGCCTGCGTTGTGTGTTAATTAGACGCAGGACTACGTTGATACATCTATGTTTGAAACTGTTCCTAAGATCTATGTCAAAAGAATGAAAAATAAAATTTATTGTTGAATTTTATTTGGCAGGGGGAAAGTGAAAAAGTAAAGAGAATTGATTATGTTAATTTTTTTTTTAGAATGGGGGTTCAAGTATGATGGACGTTGAAACTAAGATTATGAGTTTCAGATTGGGTTGGCTAGGACGACTTACTGATGAGACAGACACACTGTGGAACAGAATAGCTCATTTCTGGTTCGACCAGATAGGTGGGCTTTCTTCAGTACTAAACTGTGATTTTGATGAAAAAATTGTACATTATTGTGTTTCAAAATTGGTTAATGTTTTATTGTGAAATCTTACTAGCATGGTATAAAGTAAAGGGGAGTATAGTTAAAAGTGCCTCATTATGGTTTGAATAATGAGAACATTATTGTCAGAAAGAAATTGGTGTTCTTTAAGGACTGGTTTCAAAGTGGCATTGTCTATGTAAACGACATTTTTAGTAACGGTACCTTAAAAAGTAGTGCTCAATTGGGTATGAATTAAAGCAGGGAAAAAGTAATGTATTGTTTGACCTTGTACAACTTTTTCAAAAAAATCCAAAAAAGTTGCTTACCAAAAGAAATAGCTTTCCATTGAAAAGAACAAATTTACAAATTCCAAGAATTCTTAATAGAGGTATAATTTTAAAAAAAAAAACTGTATGAGTTAACTGGTAAACAGTACTATGACATGCTACGCCTGGATGATGGGGTTGCTATAATTATGTCGTCTATTTTGGGAAAAGCTTTTGATATAGAAATCAATGGCCGAATTGTTTTAAAAGAAATTTAATTAACATTAATGATAATAAGCTGAAAGAATTTCACTTTAAGATTTTTCATAACATTCTAACAGTGAAGGGGAATCTTGCATCTGATGATACGTGTAAAACATGTGATGCAAGCGAAGATATTGTACATGCTTTCATTTCATGTAAAATGTAATGATTCCTTCAAATCATATCGATGCTGGTTAATAGGAAAAGTGTTTGATACAGAAACAAAATTTACAGCATATCATCTTATCAACGTAGGTGAGGAAAACAAAACAGATCACAGAATTTCCATTGCACTTTGGTCAATTTATAAAAGGATACTATTACGCAACAAAAAGGGGTATGATCGTAGAAATCTGGATTGAAGTATATTTCAGAGCTTAGAACAAGAATTGAAATTGATCAGAATCGAAGAAATAAAAACAAATCAATACACGATGTTCCTAATCGACTATCATAATCCATTTGAAACAAATAGGTAAAATTCTATATTAGGCCTATGTATGAAAAACAAAAAACATGTATGGTTTTATGATATATGTTGTAAAAGTTTGAGATAATGATGGAAGAATTAATAAAACGAGAATTGAAGAAGAAAAAATTAAGGTCGCTGTGGAAAACAACCCATCTCTAGGATAGGTCATTAAAATGGAGGCCACGTGTAGAGGAGAACCATCATCTTTGCACATTTAGAATACATTGCACTATTCATATCAGGGTAGGGGGAAAACCCCTGTGTAACCTTATACAGGCAGGAGAGACCCAAGGGGTTCAAGTGATTCTGTTCGCTTCTCTCCTTCCAAACACAGGTAACGCCAAAATGTAAAAAAATAACAACAATAACGCTAGCAGCTGCTACAATACGGTTCGTGATGAGAAGGGGAGGGCAGCTACACATTTCATCCTATACGATACATTTCGCTACGGGTGTTGCGTGTGTACACCCCCTAACCTGTCATGAATATTGATTGACCCCCTGGAAGTTACATGTAAGTCCATGTTTTCCATCTTGTCTCGAAGCAGAGAGTCAAGAATTAAACAATAAAATGCCCCCTAAGGTTTGAAGTCATTGGAAATGTTGATAACACTAGTAATAATAAATCACACAGAGATGCTCAAGCCGCCAACACAAAGTACTTCTATTAATATTATTTAAGCCAAGCTACATCGTGAGGTGTTGGGGTCATTCAATGAATATCTCCGTGAAGGCGGAAAAAAACAAAGCTCAGAAATCGACTATCTAATATGAAAAATAAACATTTTATAAAAATCGGATATGTCGAGATAAATTGCCAAGTACATGTAGGTATCGAGAAAGAAAAAAAAAAACAACAGAGAGAGAGACGAGGGGCAATGGAAGAGAGACTACTGGGGCCTTTTTTTATTGAGATGTTTCAATGTTAATAATTGAATTTTAGTATGTAACTATTTATATTAGAATTTTCAATTTAAATTAAATCATTGCAAATTAATGTTACTTCAAACGCTATTTCGTACTAACTCTGTTGCTAATGACATATGCAGAACTATTTTTTTTTTAAATAGGGGAAGAAGTCCTATTGCTAAAATAATAATTGCATCGAGCGATGAAATTTATATATGCTATTATTTTACAACAGTGGTCAGTTGCTATAATTTAGAAATAAAGTTCTAATGATTAAAAATACATCATAATAAATAATAATAACAACATTTATAAATCGGGTAATATCGACGTGATCGTCACATGCGATGCAATCGAACTTATTACACGACCGAATACTGCAATGTACCAAAGGTCATGACATTGTTAAAAAACAAATTTCCGGTTAAACCACTCATATATATTTTTGTCTTGTTTTAACTCATGTGACTATACCCCCACGAGGATTATACGCGTGATAGAACAGGAATATGACCTTCTGATCGTGTCAATGATGTAGCACTATTGGAGGTGCATGATAACACTAGCTCCCCATCCTCGAATATAATATCTGTATAATATATATATATATATTCATATTCATATTCATATTCATATTTATTTCATTTCCAACAGAAAGGTAAACAAAGATATAACATTTTTTTCATAAAATAATAAAAAGGAAGAAAGAGGGGGAAGAGGGGGAAAGAGATGGTTAAACAAAATATTAGGGACAAAAAGGAAGTGTGAGAAACATTTCCTTATAAATTTGGATGGAACGGCCGGGTTTACCCCTACATCACCACACCCATTTCTACGCCTACATCCTCCAAGTAAGCCCCCTTTAATAATTATGAGACCCATCGTGCGCTACCGAATAATATAATTTGTTTGGTTTCAAACTCAGTTACTAAATATATAACCTCGTAGCAAAGAGGAAACAATTACCTCCAAGCTATAACTTTGACAAAGGGTCACAGGGTTAAACAAATATAATGTTTAAAGAGCATCTCCCCAAAATTATCATTAATAAACAGAACATGTCGTCTGTAACTTATCAAAACTTTCATACAAATCAAATTATATTGAAACAAATCATATCAGATAGGCTATGAAAAGATAATCTTCGATTGTTTTTCCCTGTACCTCCGGCACTGACTATTTACTGACACAATGAGTAATTGTATCTAAGATTAGCTTTGGCAAAGATATTGCTCAGTTTGCTGATCATTATAAAACGGCAAACAAAACCCAAAATATCCTTGAGATACCGAACATGGATTTTTTTTTGGATTTAAACTATTTCGACGCTACGGTTTAAGGATAAACCACTGTCTTGGCCGTTATCTGTTTCTTAGTTAACTAAATTATTTACCAGAAGATTTATTCACCTAGAAACGACGAGAATACTTCCCATTTGGAATCTAAAGACAAAGGGACTTGGTCCACGATAGGAAGTAATAGCAGTGCGTGGGCCGTTTTCCTCCACAATATGCTTAAAATAATTCACCTGTATTTAGTTTTATTCACAGTTGTTGCTATGCAGACAATCTGTAAATAATGCTTACAGCGGTGTCGTGTGTGTTTTTGGCAGCCGGCGTCCAATGCCATTTATGATAATGTAGGGGTCATGATGGTTTGTAGAATTCAGTTATTCAAATAAACAATAAAGGGTACTAGAAACTGACCCCCTCCATCCCCTCCCCGAATCAACCCCCTTGTTGTCGGCTGTCGGTTGTTACGCTCTGTAAAACAAGCGATGGCATTTCCTACGTCGAAATCAAACTTAAAATATTCACTGCACACAATAGCCAAGAATGTCAACATCATCCCGATCCAATTCCCCCNCCCCTCTACCTCTTGCTCCCCATGTGACAAACTACCCTGTGTATGCGTATTATTCTTAGAGCGGCCACGAGAAAGCGTCTGTTGGTCTGTGCTTGTAGACTATTCTCTGCGTTTATTTTTGCACTGTGGCGCACGCGCAGTTTGGTTTAACCATGGACCTTTCATCGAGTGACGTAATCGTACGTTACGAACGGGAATTTCCCTATTCGTTTTCCGAGCGCCGCACAGCGAACGGGATGTTTTAGGGGAAATAAAATCCCTGCTGATCGTTACAAACATGTGTGTAAAATAGGGTTGCAATTAAAAAAAGTCTTTTCGCTCTATGGGAAAGCTGTCAAAAGGTAAATGGGAAAATGGAAAGCGGTCTACGGATCATTTTCCCCTAACTTTACCCAAATATTGTTGTTTTTGCTATTCCAATGCATAAGTGGCATAGGCATATTGTAGTGATCATTTTGTTCAGAAATGTTGGCCAATATTACCGTATATACAGGGCTGGCGAAATATAAAGCTGTGTATTTCCCTCTTTATCACCCTCAATCCCTTTTTCTCAACCCCTCTAAATAATTATGAAGCACCTGCCTTGGTAAATAGTTCCAGGTAGATGATTACCAGGGGCATGACATTGAATTCGGAATTTCTTGTTCCCAAAATTATTGAACAAACCATGCATGAATTATGTTTCATAGGTCAATACATAAACTTTACTCTAATAAATAATCATTACTGTGTATTAGATTAATTGTCCTTAATTTGTTTCACTATTTGTTTTCGTTTTCGAGATAAAAAAGATAAAGACACGAGGGGAATCTAGAGACAAAAACAAAGAGAGAGATATAGAAAGAGAGAAATCTTTGATTTTATTTGATAAAACAATCTGTACGTACTCATGAAGCATAAATGGTCCAGGGTTTCCTCCCTTCCGAACCAAGGATTAATAAAGAGGAAGAAACAATAAAACCCTTAGCATAACTTTACATTAGTCTCTAACTACTTACGTTTATCCATCCCCTCAACTATATTGCAGTGTTGAGCCTTATATTCGAAATGTAATTGTAGGTAAACAAATCATAACTCCAATGAAGAAGCCAAAATAAATTCTCTATCAGCCACTCGGCCTATTTTTCGATAATTTGTATAATTCCTCTGAGCATAATTCTTGTCGAACTATGTACATTCCAGTCACTTTCCTTCTGCTTAATCACCTTTATGGTTGTTCCTTTTTTCTATCTCTTATTCTTGTATACGGTCACATGCATAAAACCGCGCATGAGACTGGGATTAGACCTTATAGTACAATACAATCTTGGACTTTGGACAAATCCCGTACATAGGCATGGGGGAAATAGGGGAAACTACCCGGTTACCAAACTGACAGGGGAAAAGGAACTGTTGTGAACTTCACGTGCAGTTGTAGGGTCGTAGACATATTCTAAGAGCACATGACAATAAACAAAGTGTCTACTGAAAAGGACACAAAAATATGTGCCCACACTTCCTCACCATGCATGGTCTATATTTCCCCGTATCTATTTGACCCTTGGTTTATCTTTTCTTTTCTGGTATACAAAGCACGCGGACCTTCATGATATGCAAACATTGATTTCCCGGCTAAACCGACATTGTTTGTGACGAAAACAAACTCGTCGGTCGCAAAAATGCAACATTTCCAGACCAGAGACTGAGTGGATAACGTGAATTCATTTCCTTCAAAAAATGTAAATCATGGACCTGTTCTGCTGTGCTAACACATTATTGTACTGTCACTGTACGATTTCAAGGTGCATATTGGAATACTGTAAGCTAATGAAAATGAGATCGGACGTGAATAATTATTGTTGACGTGTTGTCCTTCACATGGTTCTCTCGCAACATTTAACTGCTTCAGAAACGGGTTCAGAAACAACTGCGTCTGATGCATCCTTTTATCGGTCAGAGATCGACTGTACACACACATACACACACACACACACACAAAAAAAAAAAAGCCGGAGTGTCCACTTTCGTGGTAAAGCGGAACAGCATTAAAACCCTGCGGTCTAATATACTTGCATAAATTAGGAAAGCACTGTGCCCTTTTGTCACTCTTGCGTATTGCATTATTGAAACCCAGGCTTGCATGCACTTTATTTGATTTTGCAACAATTTTAAAACTCTTCTGGATTGATCGGTAAACATTCCATTTTTTTCTTCTCCAGAATGCGCTATTGAGTTGTATGTGTTGTGAAGTACACGAAGTAATGATACTTATGTGGAACCTTTTACCCGAAAAGTGGACTGAAGAACTGACGTCATCTGTGACAAGTACTGGTAAGCGTTCTTCAAGGCAATTTGATGATTATCATTGTAACAAGATACATACACCCAATACTTCAAAAAATGTTACCATAAAACATAATATCCATATGTTTTTCGTCATGGTTATTTGATACGATTGCAGGTAATATACAATTAGGGATTGCAGATCAAATTAGAGTCGGTTACACAATCATGATATTCTTGTTGACCCGATTGATTTCATTCTGATTCAATAATCGAAGTAAAAAGCGCATTTTCTTGCTGATTTTAAAGCACATCACACAATATTATTCTCTGCGCATTGTTCAATGATCTAGAGATATCAGGATCCCAGTAATGATAGTTAACTCTATTTTATATTAAAGGAACGAGCCTTAATCGCTTGACAGGTTTAAAATCTACCAATCTCAAACAAGATTAACGGGACATAAACTAATGAAACGGAAATATTATTTAATACTAGTCTTATAGACTCCGTATAGACTATCGTAATAATTTTGCATTATTAGAATAATTGCAACACCCTAATATTTCTAACCTTTTTGACATGTCTCGTGATAAATGACATAATCAACACAAGCGATTTCGAAATGATTGTTCAAATTCAACTAAATTTCACTTTCCCTTTTGACAGGCATTATTACTAAACTAGTTTGAGTAATCATGATTCCACGAAAAGCGGAATTAGTAACTAGATACTTCAGTCGTTTCAGCTAAAACTCGTCATTGTCTGCAACATCCGTAGTATCTGTTTTCAAAGCCTTCTTTTCTTCTCTATCTGCCATTATTCATTGTATGCCCTCCGAAATAACTATTACAATATATTATGTTTTCTTAGAGTTCGTCACACATTGTAAAAACGCCTACGCGTGTTTCGACTAGAGCTTTTAACCTGTGAAATATTCGGTGTATGAGTATGACAAGCGATGACATGCAAGATGCATTGTTTTCAACACAATGTGTATTACACCATAAACGTACGTTTATGATTACACCACACCGCTGGCATCGTAACCACGATCTCGATTTTTATTGCACACCTGCAAACTGCTAATTTAAAGTGGTGGGTTTTTAATCAAAGTACTATATAGCCCTTGTACGTGTTAGGCAGGACACCTTTAATGTCGATTGTTGTTCTATACATGCAGGCTCTGGAACGAGAAGCGTCGACTGCGCAGCTGTGAGAAGCTCACGTGACTAAACACAGCAGACGACAAACTCTGCTGTCATTTTAGTAATCTCAAGTCGCGACAATAATTAGAACGATCTCCCAAGCCAGCCATATCGTAAGTGCGTGCAAATTTGATGCTCATTGCAGACGATTTTCGACTACGACGATGAATTCGCTTCTGCTGGCTGTGCAGGCGAACGATGTTGGCGAAATCCAGCGTCTCCTGACATTTTCTCCCATTTGTCGTAAGCTGGTCAACTACCAGGCCCCTCAGAATCACGAAACACCTCTTTTCGTCGCCTGCGTACGGGGCTACACCGCCGTGGTACGTTGGCTGCTCAACCGGGGAGCTCGTGTGGACGTGACGACTAGCTGGGGTGCGTCGGGACTCCATGCTGCGGCTGAGAGGGGCCACGATTCGATCATCAAGTAAGAATCTTATTTGACTTTAAATTAATCTATTAGTCCCGGAAATGAAATAATTATTTTGATTTACAATACACAATATCATCATCAAAACATTTAACAGATCTGAGATTTTTCCAGAGAATTTGTTTTTGTTTGTTGCTTGGAAAGTACCCATAGAGATGTGCTTGTGTAATAAAGACGTAAACGTATCCTACCTGAAGTGTTCCCTTTATCAGCCCAATTCTAGAGGTACAGGAAATAATTAAATATCTAAATAAAGTTGCATTGCTTTTTGGCAGGACTCATTTCTTAAAAGTAACATCGATGATATAGGGCTACCAAAATAGTATATAAAGAGAAACAGATTATACAGATTACGGTACACTAATATCCATAGTAATAGGAAGAAAAACATTATTGTACGAATACGAGACATGGGAATCTTACCAAATAATTGGCCTATAGATTGTAAACTAAGAATAGGCTCGCACGAGACAAATATACAGGCATATTATTAGCATTTTGTCTTCCTTATCATTCCTTGTAAATACATAGAGCCATATAGGCCTATACGTTTCTTTCAGTCACCCGATGTAGGCCTACCAATGGATAAACTTTGAGCTAACTCATTTTTAATTTTTTAATTCGGGTTTAGCATTTCACCTTAATAAACATGTTGCACTCTTACATACAAGGTCGGTTAAGAGAAGTTATATTTCTCTGGTCGAATTGAACCAAAATGATCATGCAAATATCATAGTGTTTGATGATGATAATAATACGAAGAATGAAAATATCATTTTCCTGGTCTGAACATTCTGCCATGCATGAGTGATTGAAATTACAAGGTAAAAAAAAAGAAGAGATTTCCCAAAGTGTAAAGAAAATGATCCGTTTATTAATGGAAAGCTTATATTTTTCAATGAATGATAATTTGATTTAATGTTTTATTTGTTTATCTCATGGCTGTGATGAGCATTCTCAAATCGACTATTCCATTCTTAGGGGGTGTAGTATAAATAATAAATCTGTTTTCTTCATTCAGTGCCAGTTGTTATCGCTCATTGCATGCACGTGCTCGATAATAATAATATGCTAGTGTGTCCATTAATCACTTACGTTTAAACAGATAAATATACTTTAGTTTACTATATCGTTTGTTTACTATGATGTATTCGATAGCATTCAAATTAAAAATTCGATTACATAGATTAAAAAGAATACATTAATAATTTGATTACAATCTGTTCACATTAGATTTTTTATTTTGTTTTGTTTTGTTGATGTTTTGGATGTGGGTTCTTTCGTTTAAATACGAAATAAGAAATAAGTGACCCCCCAAAAAGTGGGGAAAATAATGGAAATAGAGCACATGTAGCATGGCATAGAACTAACCAAAAATTACATATCCTACCATGATCATACAAAAAGGGATAACTTCATGACGGTTACCAAGTTTTCTGATAACTAAAATATATATGGGGCAGGATAAGGTTGTCATTTTTGGGGGTGACGGAAACTATCAAAGTCTCCGCCGCATTGTCAATTGCACTAGCATTATACAAATATAACAATCGATAAATCATTGAAAAAAGACGCTTCAAATTCAGTCTCACTAAAATTCATTTGAAGCCCGTCTGCACTAGTTTGGCCAGGGGGATTAGACCTCCCTGCATATTTACTGGCAGATGGTTATCTCATCAAATCAGCTCTCAATTAACATAAGAAAAAGGGGATCATGGGGGACCAACATGCACCGATTAAGCATTGTTTGCTGTATAGAGGGCGCAAGTAGCTATAAGAAATGCAGTGGGGCTTAAAGATAACATCAGAAGAAAAAAAAAACTCCACACTCAAGGGGAACGTTGGCAGAAAAGGGAACCGGAATGTGGGTGTGGGAATGCAAACATACTTCTTGCCTAAACATAATTTAAATTGCACCTACATATCTACTTCATGATCGCTTGGTGTACGAGGACCCTTAAGGGATAGGATATAGCTCTGTGTACCGCATGGGAAGTGTACTTATCAACTATTTCCCGCTACAAGAGGATGTACGATATCGCCCTTTTCTCGGATGTCTTATTTCCTAAGAATTTAGCAGTCACCATATAATCCCCCTTTTTTTTTAAATTTGTTTTTATTCTCACATTGTGCTGTTTCCCTATCATCCAGTATTTTTTCTTTAGAGTACTAGCTATCATAATCGTCATCTTCATTATGGTCGTCATCATCATCATCATCATCATAATCATCATCAGCGCCATTGTTGTCGCGGTCGCCTGGTTTCGCGTTTTTTTTTTTGCATTTCATAAAAAATTTAGGAATTTATAAAGAAATACCGAATAGCGTAATGTTTGCCTTTACATGCCATTCATTCTCTTTTTATATGTATTTCAATATGTTGGAATACCTGGATGAAAAGCGTGAAAAAGAACTTTTTAAAAGTAAATATTGAATTGGTATAGACATATCCTCTTTCCGATTATAATGCGAAACCGCACATGACCCGTACTTTTTTAAATTTAAAACAATTACCCGGTACCTTTAGCTTTTAACTTTTCTTTTATCATTATATCCCTTCCTACTATCTCTCTTTCTCTCTCTCTCTCTCTCTCTCTCTCTCTCCCTATCCCTGTCCACATTTCCCTTATTCCTCTTTCTCTTTTCCTCTCTCTTTAATTCAATATAAAAAGATACAGTACTATATCGGGGCCTCGTAGTACATGACCAATATATACCATTCGGTATTCTTGGGATAAACTAGTCAGGGCCCTCATGGGGTTCAGTGCAGTTCTAGTGAACGATCAACTAAATGTGACTTTATTCTATAGTTATTTTTCATTTATTTGTGATTTTTTGTAGCTTGTATTAAGTCATCTATCCATTGATCCTTCATGACCGAAAAGTATCGGTACTTCTTTCCCACAACCTCACCTCCATGCAACTCGGTGACCCGGATATCCCGAATTCATAGAGAGAAAAATAAATTCCTAAATCCGACGACCCGTAGAAACTATAACAGAAGTCATACTTATAATGCACTGTTTGCCTGAGAAAAATTGAATGATTTTTAACAATGAAAAAGGTGTACGTGTGAGTATGTGGATGTGTATATTGCTGGGGGGGGGGGGGGG
>BEXV01000231.1:279008-292473 GCA_003118195.1 Hemicentrotus pulcherrimus | reverse complement strand
ATATAAATTGTGAGTAAAGCGAGTTCTAGATATTTCATAAAACAACTATTATTTCTTGAATATTTAGTTAGTCGTAATAAAACAAAGTTCAGAGTAACAAGCTGATCGTATATAGTGATGAATACACATCGATAAAACATTTTATTGGTACAGTTACAAAAAAAAACAACACGAAAAAACAAGGTACGAAAAGGTAATCTACATACCACGATCAGACTACATACTCACTTTGATATTTCACGCTATAACAAGAAAAATCCCCCCCCCCAAAAAAAAAACAATCAAAGAAACAAAACGAAAAAGTATTACAACAACTCACAGAATTGTGAGTTATGATAAAAGTGATATTCATCACCCTTAACGTTTTTAAGGTTGCTTAAGGTGCTGACAATGTGACTTCTCAAGAAAACCCCTCTAATATATTTCCCTTTTTCCCCGGAAATATCCAATTTTAATCAGATAAAAGCGAATTAGAATAGTTAAAACACATGACAATTGAACCTAATTACATTAAGCATCGCAACAAACACGGATCTTCAATTTTCCTATATGCATCTTGAAATTTCATTCATTAAAATATACAGCAGGTCCCTAAATCATCGTGTACCCGGGCACGTAGGCCACGGGAGCCTTTCTTTTGTCCCCCCGAAAACAATCATGCACCTTTCAAAATAAAGTGTTACATTTATTTATGAAAAATCAGAGCGGCATTTGTGGAATCGGAACAAAAACAAGGATACGGATATTGTCGACATTCATTCCTCAGTCACAGTGTTTGAACATCTACGTTAATGATATCCAAATTATCCAGGGGTTGGGCTTTAAGAATAGGCTCTGGCATCTTTCTTTCTTCCCCCCCTTTTTTTTCTTTAAACAAAAATAGTTTATCAAAATGTGTAATGTCATCGTCCTTATACCTTATTATTTCAAGTATATGAGAATTGAAGTTTGAAGAAATTAATTTGGGTACGATTCCTAAAATTGAAAATACGACTACATCTTGATCTCAAGTACCCATGGTTTTGTTATTGTTCTTGTTGTTGTTTTTTTGTTTTGTATAATGACTGTGACCGAGGTATTATTGAACCCATTTGTTTTTCTTTCCTGAAAAGTCGTTACAAAACGGGCACAGCATCTGTAAGCTATATAATCATAATAATGCCGTACACACTATGATTCACAATGGGCCTGTGGCTGAAAAATGAAAAATGTGCTTGAAGCCTGCTGCTGACTCTTATATAAGAACAAACAAAACACAGAATTACTGCTAAGTGGTAGCTGATTGTTATCTTCATTTCATTTTCTACAGACTTCTGCTAGAGCACAAAGCACCCATTCACAACCAAACACAGTATGGAGACACTGCTCTTCATCTTGCAGCTTTTAGAGGTCACCATAGGGTCATCTTGCTCCTTCTTGCTGCCGGGATAGACACTACGATCACCAACTCGAAGGGGAGGACCGCCGTGGACGAAGCGGAGATCGCCGGTCATCACATCATCTCGAAGCGGCTGAGATACGAGAGACTCTCGCGATCAAGTAAGTTGAAGAAAAAAATTAGAATTGTACTTTTTTATTCATTATTGTGCATATTTACCTCTTCCTTTCGCTCTTCCCCTCTCTTTTTTTTTCTCTCTCTCTCCCTCTCTCTCCCTCTGTCTCTCTGTCTCTCCCCTTTCTCTCTCTCTCTTTCTTTCTCTCTTCCTCCTATACTGCAGTCTATCTGCCTGTCTTTGTGCCTCTATGACCCCCTTCTGTAATAATTATTTTGATGCCGTATTGAGTATTTACATTATTGTCTTTATCTAGATTGCATTAACATAATTTTCAATACTTCAAATATTAATTAATCATCACACAACTTAATATGATTGTTTTTATATAAATACAAATGGTATTAAAATAAATAGTAACAAAGTCAGAACAAATACTTCAAAGACAGATGAGTAGATTTGCATTAACAAGATAGTATATAAATTATGTTCTTTGTGTTTCTCTGCTGTCTGTCGTGTTCAGGTTGACTGAATGGGCGAGTGTAAATAAAATATGTTTTCATTGTAAGTCGTAAAAGTGTTGCTTTCAGTGATAGCCCTGCGAATTCAGGGAATTTCCCTGATTTTATCCTCGCCAAGGATAACAACAAATGCTAAGAGGAAGTATGTCGCCTGTCACGTCTGCCCTGTTCCCGGGGAGCTAAAACAAAAATTAATTAGATGTTTACTCAGTCTTCAAACTTCAACAATTTCTTGTTTACAATATTCTTACCTGCGTTCACTTTCAGGTGAAGATCCAAATGTAGATGAGAGGAGGCCT
The DNA here is from genome assembly GCA_003118195.1 of Hemicentrotus pulcherrimus. NCBI lineage: Eukaryota > Metazoa > Echinodermata > Echinoidea > Camarodonta > Strongylocentrotidae > Hemicentrotus > Hemicentrotus pulcherrimus. The sequence continues at coordinate 290,160 of BEXV01000231.1, read as the reverse complement.
TCCGCGTTGGGATCTATGCGAACCGAGCTGCTTCAAAACACCCCACATCATTCAGGCACGTCCGCGCGGGTAGACAGGAGTGCAGCAGCCAATGCACCCTGTTACCCTCCGCATGATTTCGGGGTTGATGTCGAGAAATACCTTGTCCAAACTTCCAGCCCTGGTCGACTGGACACTCAAGCGCGTACGAAAGACTGGGTCATTAACTCTGCACCTGTGCCGAAGAAAACGTCTTCCACCTACCAAGGATCACCGGCAAAGGTCCGATTCATCGGCGATGAGGTAGATGGAACGGAGGTCGTGTTCGCATGTCCTGCCCCAGTGACGCCGTCTTACACCGGCTCAAAAGTGAAACCGATGAACTTATCAAGGCGAAAGGCCGCCATGCTGAAAGACATCGGAAAGAGCCATTCCTGTGAAGGAATCTGCATGGAAACGAAGACTCCTTGCGAAACGATTTTACCAGAGATTGATGACCTCGCCGCGAGACAGCATGGACGGTGTCGACGCGTCAACAGTCTGGAACGCGCCGTTGAGGAGCTCCAGGACGAACTCAGAGATACTCGCGAGGAAATGGCGCGCGCTAAAGCCGACATCACTGACATTCAACACATGATGAGGCTATGCTGGGCTCGCGGTGGAGGAGCCGTGATCAGTGATCGGGGCGCTGCCTCAGAAGCACCAATGATAGGCCAACGATACATCATTAGTCCTCTGCCTAGTGACGTTACTAACCCATTCGAATCAAGAAGGCATTCCAATCCGTTTCAGAATGATCGTAGTAAAAAAATACCTCAAAGCGATGCGGAATGCATGTCAGAATAAGATTCTTAAATGGTGACAGTCTTCCTTTGTCACATCATGAGATTGGAAAGCGGAAACCATGGCAACACATTTTGTTCTCGGAAAACAATAATTCGGGAAATCACTTCGAACCTTGGTTGCTTTCTTGCTCGAAACATTTCAAGCTCGACCATTCCCTATAGTGAGGGCTGGTTAAGGACGTATTGCATCTAACATGGCGATTGTTATTTCTTTCATATTCCTAATAAACTTTAATGAACTGTAATTAATTTTAATGAACTTATTATTGTAAAACAACTTAACTCGATAAAAAAGGACGTAAAAAACAAAACATAGAGGTGACGTGGTCAAGTGGATAAATCACCGGACTGTTAATCCCAAGGTCCGGGGTTCGAGTCTCGCTGCGGCACTAATGTCCTTTGGCAAGACATTGATTTACATTTTGCCACACTCAACCCAGGTGATATAAATGGGTACCTTTTACCTTGAAATGCTAGAGCGCCGTAATGGCCGCCTTGCTAAAGCCAGGGTAATAATCGGACAGCGCCAGGAGCGTCACGACGTGGCGGCATTTGCGCTATTAAAGAAGCCATTATTATATTAGTATTATAGTTACTTAATTTTCTATCATTTTTATATTGATATTGAAAGTTGCTTAAGATAACTGTTGTATGCTTGACCGTTGATGTAAGTTTTAAATTATGAAGGGTATAATGAAGAAAAAACATTGTTTGGGGTTGAGACGAAGAATCGTTCTTTTCGTATGAAATTTCGAGTGACATGCTTGTAGGCGGATTTCTTTGTAGCATCAAGTTCATAAATTATAGTTAGAGTGAATGATGATAGCGACTAGGATTTGAAATTTTGTAATGAACGGCAAGAAGGTTATTTAATTGATCGTATTTAAAATATAGAAAAATAATTATATGGTAGCGGTTCTCATTTTCCTTCAAGGCGATAATCTTCTTTACTGATAGAGTGACCAAAAAAACGTGATTTACGGTGTGGTGAGTTAACGTTTTTCTATAGATCAGTGACGATGCTCATGCTGCTTGTAAGGATTCTTCTCTACATGTATTTGTTCAAATAACCAAGAAGTATTCTTGATAATATATCTTTTATTATATATAGAGAGAGAGAGATTTATTATGTTATCGTGAAATGTAAATTTGCATTATGACTATGTGGACATTTTGTCAGTCTGTGTTGTACATTTCCTTTAACTTGAACTGTGTAAATAAAGAGAGGATTAAAGTGATGGTTTTAAAACAAAAAGTGTTCATGTGTTGTACAGAATATGAGTTTAAGGTAGAGAGACGGGGGAGGAGAAGTAGAGAGATAGCAATTAAGAGTAGGAGAGGGGGTAATATACTAAAAAGGAGAGAAGGAGAGAGTGTGCATGAGGGGGAGGGAGGGAGGGAGAGAGAGAGAGAGAGTAAGAGAAATAAAGAGGGGGAAGGGGAATATTAAAAGAGAGAGAGAGTCTGTGTATGCATGAAGAGGGAGAGAGAATGAGAGAGAGATTGATAAAGAGAGAGAGTGAGAGAGAGGGCGATGCAAAAATAAAAGTCCATTTATTTGTATGATAGGGGCCATTTTCTTTCAGGTTCTTCTAAGACCCTGCGAATCCGGCTACATTATCGCACACAATTTGCTAGATATTACGACGTAGTTGTTTGATGCTATTTATTCATATCCCTACGTTCCATAACCTTTGCATTATTCTCTTCAATAATTATATCTAATTAGTACTTAGGAAACTATATGATTGCAATATCACCAAGGCGCCGGGCTACCGGGGTATATATCTCAGATCCGAGATAAACAATACCATGAAACGGCATATATTTCTTTGTTAAACGAATCAGAATGTCAAGTTGATGGATCAAAGAAAACAAAAAGGTTTTTTAGGGTGGCAATAATTTCAGCAAAGCAAGCTAGCAGAATCTTCTCCATTATTTCCGTTATTCTCCCTTCTCTCTCTCTCTCTCTCTCTCTCTCTCTCTCTCTCCATTCAACGAGGGTGGGGCTTGCATTGTGCAATCCCATTTAACCAGGGGTGTTCGGGTGTCTTTCAAAGTAGGGGGGGGGGGAGCACCAATAAAAAAGGGGCAACTATACAAATGGAAAAAATCTCAAAACGAACATACCATTTTAGACATTATATACCCCTACATTGTCGTGATTGTGATTACACTATCAGGGATGATATCAATATTTTAATCTTTTTACACAGTCTAATATACATTTTTAAGCCTCATGCCTTGCATCTGTGTGTGATGGTCTGAATTTGCGAGCGAGCGAAGGGAGCGACAACAATTTATGAGGTCACAGTGAGAAAAATTGTTCGAGCACAATCTAATTATGAAAGACTGAAAAGACTTTTTAAAAAAGTAACATAATTATATCAACTATAAATGCGAGCGAGCGAGTATTAATTAAAGAAAAAAAAAGGGTTCTAAATCGCTTAAATAAGGGACGCATTCTATAGAGAAAGGAAAAGGGGGCACTTATCAGAAGGGAAAAGGACACTTGTTAGAAAAGAAAATGTGCACGTGTCAAAGTAAAAATGGCAATTATCACAGGTGTAAATGTACACTCACCAAAAATGATAAAAGGCACTAGTCTTGTGAAAATGGAAAAGGTACATCTGTCAAAGGAAAAGGGGCACCTATCAGATTTTATTAGGGTCATTTATGGAAAGGGGAATGAGCCCATATAAAAAGGAAAATAGGTACTTATCCGAAGGAAAAGGGGCACGCGTCAAAATATGAAATGAGGCATTTAAGAGAAAGGGTTCCTTATTAAAAAAGGAAAAAAAAAGGACATTTATCAGAAGAAAAAAAGGGCACTTAAAAGAAATGAAAAGGGGCATGTGCCAAAGTTAAAAAAGGGCAAATATCACAAGTAAATAGGGTCATTAATCGCACATGAAAAGGGGCACCTATAATCATGCAATAGGGACATTTTTCAGGGGTGAAACTGGGCATTTATCAGGAGTAAAAAGGTCACTTATTGGAGTGGAAAGGGAGCACTCATCAAAGACGAAAAGGAGCACTTATTAGAAGGGGAAGGGACAATAATTTGAAATGAAAATGCTTGTCAAAATAAAACGTGTACATCTCAGATTTGAAAAGGGGCAATTATCAGAGGCGGTAGGGGCACTCTTCGTACCTGAAAAGGGGTACTTGCAAGAGATGAAAAATGGCACTTATGAGAATGGAAAAGGGACACTTTTTGTAAAGCTAGAAAAAGGCACACGTTTGAAGGGGGAGTGGCACTTCTTACAAAGGAAAGGGGCACTTTGGGGTACCTGAAAAAATGTGGGGGCACTGGATCACCCCCACCCGAGCACCACCTCTGTCTTTAACCCATATTCCATTGATTTGAAAGATCTTTTAAACAAATGTTTTTTTTACTAATGCGATGATTGACCTTCTTTGTAAAACATCAATCTCAATTGTAAACGAATTTATCAGCAATAGAGGGCGACAAAGCAATAAAGTACACGGAAAGAGTTAACGCTGGGTCAAGTTCAGGGCCTCGTATTACAAAGAGTTGATATCAATCGCAACTATGTACATATAAGATATGAGATTGCAAACTTGCGATTGATCGGAGCACTTGCGATTGATTTGGATCAATCGCAACTCTCGTCAGTGGAAGGGGCCCTGGACTCTTTCGGGATCGCGCCATCACTTGGCTTAAAGCGTATAGTCGGCGATTTAAAAGAATCAATAAAAAAGAATCCAGAACCAGGTAGACTAGGTGGGGCTTTGCCCTACAACCGACTTGGATTGTGAACTAAATTTTGTTTCAACATCTCTGACCGATCTGCATCTGATTGCAATTGATATATAGGTATACGTGATGCAATGAATTGGGAGGTACATATAGATCTAATTATGTTCCATTTGCCTTATGGTAATGGTCTGTAAAATTGTTAATTGAATTACATTATTTTATATGTGCAAAAACATCTGGAGAAAAAACACGATTTGAGACACATGTTCAGAGTAGTGGGAATATATTTATTTTAACTTCATTCATGATATATCGTGACAATTGTCCTACAGCACAGCATGTGCTCATATCTTGAATAACATAATAGTACATATAAATCAAGGAATTCTAACACTATTAATTCAACAAAAAAACTCTCACACCACTATTACTACGTTTGAAAAAATATAAATTGCATCAGAACATGTGTATTGTGTTGTTTGACAAAACTTGTTTGCACTACATGATTCAAATATACAAATTATTCTTGAGTTGATAGAAAACAACAAACAAATACTAATTGGAATGCATAACATATTTACAATTACAGAGGGGAATGGCACGGAAGACAAAAAGTAGACGTGTGAAGTAGTGTACGCAGGATTTTTTNAATAAGCGGGTGGGTACAGTAGACACCTCCTTTCCCCCAGGATTTTCAAAGATCCAATTATTATTTTTGGCAACCACCACCTCATATTCATGCAGCTTGTTGACTATCCTAATACTTGGGCAATGAGATGCTACAATAATATTGTCTCATCTTGATATGGGAGGTACCCATTTTTATGCAATTTCTATGTCATTTTATTAATAAAAAAAGTGTCTCAAATTATTTGGCTCGCGTTGCTCATATGCAGGAATTTTAAAAACTGTAGAAAATTGGTATTCTGGCAAGAGGCATCTACCCCCATGCAAGAATATGCCTGTCCCCCTATGCCCATACTAGAATCAATCCCTGTTAAATTGAGTACAGATACAACCTCCGGGTCGGACAGTGCATGAGGCCAACAGCCTACCAAATGATTTTGTGGGTGATGTACGTAGGCCTTCATACAACTTTAAACAAAGTTTTACCCTAAATGAAATCGTTTGTCTGATAGCATAATATCATGGGGTATATAAAGGAATATCATGTGAACTATTAGGTAAATCATACAGCGAATAATGAAAACAATCATTAAAAAAGTAAAATATGTTCAACACGATGATTAATTAAAACTCGCACAATTCATACACATTTTAATTGTTATGTAAACCTAAAAGAAAACTGCTTTATAAAGACATTTAATAACAAAAAAAAAAGACTTCAGTTTGAAAGCTGCAATATCGACTTTCATAAGGCACAAAATGACAATATTATCACTACTTTATTAAGTTTGGGGGTGATTCCCTTGTAATAACAATGATTGTTTGAAGACAACTAACACACGACTAACACTACAAAAATATTATATTATATGCACATATCAAGAAGGAGTTTATGAGAAAAACAACTGTTACTTTTCATGACTTAATTCTCTGACAAATTTTAAGAACATCCTTTAAATGTACATGCAATTTAAAATGATATATTCATCAAATTTAACATCATTCATTCCATTTTTTTTTTTTACTATCCTCTTGTTCTTTAGACACTTGCTAAAGCTGTCTGTTTCAAAATAATTGTCTATGTTTCTTGATCGGTATGAACATTAATCAGGTATACATGTAGTTTTCCAAATTCAGATAATGGAAAGACTTGCACATAGACAGGTAAAAATTGTAGATCCTACTCAAAGTAGTGAAATAAATGATAGGAATATATCGTTTTAATCATTCATCTATACCAAGTCGAAAAAATAGAAATATGAATATAGAAAAGGATGTAACTACAAGTACAAATCAGAACTCTTAGTACAATTTTAAAGCCCTCACTGTGCAGACATGTAGTGCTCTCTTCACATGGCATATGTTTATGTTCTTCATATTGCATAATAACTGTTAGCATGTACTCTTGTGTCTCAGCTCTCTTATATCACAAATATTTTACACATTCATAAACCTAAACATAAAGAAAACACATTAATATTATTTTTATGAAGGGTATAATTTCTCAAACAAAGCATGATCACTGGCAAGGTGATATTTTCATAGGGAAAATTTGTTTTCAGATTTAGAAAATCATGACATAAAATACATGATTTTGTATTAATAATAAGAGTGTTTTTTTCATGATTGTTTTTAATTGATAGGATAGTACTGTCTCTCTTGTGACTCTTCTGAATTGTTCACATTGTATTGTAGAAACAAAAAACATACACAAACACAAAAAACATAGAAGGCAAAATTAATACACAACAAATACACAAGCTGTATATCAGTAGGAAATAACGAAAAGGGGAATTTAAAAAAATGTGACTACAAAATTTTCAGGTAATAAAGATATATAACAATGCTGCTTTATAACAACCTCATAAATGTAATGAATACCATTAATATCGTACAATATAATGATCTTGCATAACTGAGATTTTTTTTTTTGAAAATCAAGCAATTGTAATAATTACCTATTTCAAAATCACTTCAATATTCAAGATCATATTTCAATATTATTAAAAGTTTGATGCTGTTTCTTGACATGCTTCATTTTCCTATGTTAATGTTTCGTAATGCTGAATGCTTGAATGTACGATTGCACATTTTGCAATAAATGGGGTAAAAAAAAATATTTTCAAATTATTTGTAATATTCAATTTCAGCCTAGAAGCCCCAAAGATCAATCCACTTTATACAAATGCTATTAATGTGGCCTTCAATATAAGATTAAATATCATGGCAGTTTTAACACTTTGTCAATAACACCATCTTTAAGTTTATAAAAGGTGGTTCCAGATGATGGTGAATAGTGGTGGACGGTAAGGAAATATATTTTCAAATAAGATTTCCATTTTTCTAAATTCCAAGAAACAAGTTTTCAAAAAACTTGGATGAACATGTGAACTACCATACAGGTATAGGACACATCTCTCTTTTCACATTCTTTTTAGGCTACTTCTAAGAAATAGTGCAGATTCTTTTTTGATTTTTAAAATTATTTCTACACATGGTCTGCTCTTATATAAAGCTCTCTTTAATTTCATGCCTCCGGGAGAAAACTTGCTCTTGACAACCTAGAAGCATGTCACAAGGTTTCTCTGACTAGCAACAACAAATATGTGCAGATTTTTCAGCTACAGGTACATGTACATGTATATGTATCATCCCCCCCCGTGATAAAACCTCAGACAATCTCAGATTGAAAGCGTATGAGGGAAAAGAGGATTTCAAGTCATGGCACAACACATTCATGTAATAGTCTACTGGTAAAAGTCACTTTTGTATTATTTACTTTTCCTTTAACAAAGTACTGGTAGTATTTGAAGTTGTCATTTTGAATATACTTACATGGAACCAGAAGCATTCAAAGTAAAATAATGTTCTGGCAATATAGTTCCCCTTTACTTGTTAATGTTATTTAAACATTTATCTATTATGTACCTTAAAGTTGAATAAAAACAATACAAATAATAATCAATATATCGTTTTGTCAGAGCATGAAAACTACTAATCTGAAAAAGTACAAAATAGTACTAAAAATAATTATTGAATATATAGTCAGCATTCTATTGATGTTATTGGCAACATCTTCATAGGATTTCAGCCTTAGATATTTAGTTTTCACATTCAGAAAAAAATAGTATGGGTTCAGCTTTACTTCTTGGCAACAATTCTATTTTTCTTTTATTACTACCTATTTCTAATATAAAGCTGTTTCATAGTTTTAAAAGTACCAATGTGTTATTGTATGGAAAAAACATTTTGAAGATATCCACATGCTGCCATTTTAAGGATGTCCTTTTTTCCTCGCTCTAGCATCGAATTCAACAAACATGAATAAAGATGGTAATGATAATCTTAACCCTTTTGGCTGATGTACCAGGTGTATTTTTTTGCACAAAACAAAGGCAATTATTCTGAAAATAATAAATTCTAATAGGCAGATACATGTACATACAATTGTGCATTATTTACATGTATAACTATACCACACAAGACCCAAATTGAAATGTTTCATATCAGCTTCTAATAAGTGAAGTGTTCTTTATTCGGCAGCAAATGGCAAGGGCTGTATCAAATTCCAATTTGCACTAATATCATGAGGAAGGATATGTTATACATGCTGACACATCGCACATGTTAAGTACTAACGTAATAGAAACTGAAAGTGAAAGCATACAATCAATATAGAAGCATAATTTGTACATTAACTAAATGTACAGTCTACGTACATGTATTTTAAATAATCTCAACATTTTAAGGATATTGTGCTAAACAATAAAACAGACAAAAGTGGTGTGGCCAGTGAGTCATACTTAATGGTGATGGGAGTTCTAAACAAAATGACTTGTTGAATAACATGTAGGTTTTTATAAAAGAACGCCATTCCAATTACACATGAAATCTACTATACTAATAACAGACTCAAATTTAATGGTGATGGGGAGTTCTAATTCAAAAAAAGGATATAAGTTGTTGAATAACATGTAAGTTTTTTTAAGGCTTTTTTTAGCCATTTAAATTACACATGAATTCCAGTATATTTTATTATTTACAGACCCTAATGTCGTTATGATACAGTCTTTAACAGTATATGCACTAAAGAAAATAAGAAATAGGAAGAAATTATAACCAGTCAAAAATACATTTTTCTATTTATTCTTTCCAAGACACCATGGGGTGATTGAAAGCACATACCAAATTTGGAAGAGAAGAGGGTGCTGCATGCATGCAGGCAATAGAGGTCAAAGGTCAAAGGTGAAAGATGATCTGGTGATGTCCCCTCTCCTAATTGTCTCAGTGGAGTTTCTCAGATGTCCAGTCAGGGTTTCTAAGCTCCCTCTGTGATGCACTGTGGAATGAATATTTCAAAAAAGTCAGTTTGAATAAATCTTTATTTTCCTTTTGAATTGGCAAACATTTAGAGAACTTTAGAACTGTTATATTCCAATTACAAAATAATATATGAGTCCCAGTAATGAAAAGGAAACAAATCACAAATCAACAAGTCTGTGAGAAAACATCTATTAGTCTTTATTGGATTCTAAAAACTACCAAAACTATACAACTTGTATGATCAAAGATTTTAATGTTTCTTTTTAACATGGAACATACTTCACAGTGTAAAACTTAACTAAGGCCTTATGCATAGACAAAAACGAAACAAAGGTGGAGAAGATCAGATTTATATTTGACTAAGACTTATTTAAGTTTTAAACATGTATTTTTATAGAAGAACCATTATATATAAAGTACACACTAATGCAGTGCCAACTCTATGCAATCTATACTCCAATCAACATGTAGACTGTTAGACATCCAATGATTAACAAAAAAGAAAAGTATAATTCAAAGTTAATGTCTCATGTAGAGCCCCTTTAAAACATAGTCTCATACATGTAAGTATCTATTTATATTTTATTACTTTATAAAAGAGCAAACAAATCAAATGCAAATTGCAAAGAATGTCAGGCAACGTCTCCTGCACTCATATATGTACAATATCATATTTAAAGAGCTAGATATTGAACACTAGATATTCAATCAAAGAAAAAACATTGTCGATCGTGAGCAGGTAAGCATTTATTGAGGCCTCAATGAGCACTTTGTTCCCTTTGCCATGATTTCTCAAATTGTCACAAAGGTTGGATTATGCTCTAATAGGACTTTGCACTTGGCGGTTTTTTTTTAGTGGGAATTTCTCATTGTGAAGCCGGGCACACCCCGGTTCTGTGTGCACTATACATCTGTGCAATATTCCCCCCGCCATTGTAAAACCCTGCTAGAAATGGACAATGCTTGAAGGGATGTTCACATGTTAATGAGATAAAATTGGTCTACCGTAGGTAGAAAATGAATGGTGTTGACTGAGTTCATTTTTTGTAATACTTTTAAAAAACCCAGCTGTTTAGCCGTGTCATATTTTAGACCAACCCCAACTTTCTCAGACTGGGCCATGATTATGATTATGATTATATTTTTTTCTGAATGTTTCTTACCAGGATGATCCAGACGAATATCCACGGCCAAAAGAAGAGTGTAATGATGCAATGCAACACATGGTTCACACCCCGACGTCTGAAAATGAGAAACATAAAATCACATGAGAAAAATTTCTTCAAACCCAGGACATAATATTTGTATTTATTGTTAATATGCTTTGGATTTTTTTAGAATCTTGGCTGTGTTTCATGACACTGCCTTTACTACAAGTTGGATGACAATTCAAATTTTCAATGGGATGTTAGTGAGCTTGTACATGTAGTAATGACAGTTTCATGAAACTTTGCCCACCTTTCTTCCAGTTACCACAGCTGAAGACTTAGTATTACATACATGTACATGTACATGTACTACACATACCGTCTTACTTGGCTTGGAAAATGAAATGTGAATTCATAAAACACTGGTAGTGGGGGGGGGGGGGGGGGGGGGGGGGGGGGGGGGGGAGGGGGGGGGGGGGGGGGGGGGGGGGGGGGCCAAACCGTTT
>BEXV01000231.1:246372-260598 GCA_003118195.1 Hemicentrotus pulcherrimus | reverse complement strand
CCCCGCTCCTCTTCCCCGACCTGACTCCACGATGTAAGGTATTGGCGATGTGAGATCCAGGGAGCCAGTGGTGGTAAATTGGCGGGAAAACGAGTCGCTGTCAAGGATAACGTAGCGTTGGCAGGGGTTCCTATGATGAATGGATGCCACGCCCTGGAAGGATTCACACCCAGCTTCGACGCAACGGTCGTTACCAGAATACTTGATGCAGGTGTGGAAATGGAAGTTTCTTCTAAATACCATGAAATATACTTACTACCTGCCCTGAAAACGTGCTAGGACACTCTAATTTACCAGGATTACTTTATTTTTCAAATCTAGTTCTTTAACAAGACTTTGTGTGGTGAGATTCAAGTCCAGTTAGTAATGATAAGTATCATGTTAAATATAAATCACTATTTGCTTGACGGGCTTTCTTTTTCATCGCGTTTAGGATTTTAACAGGACTTCATTATCGTTCATACTAAATATTTTATAACAGAACATGCACTCAAGGCAGGAAAATGTAATTCAATTTCCCTGCCCCAATAAATATTCTATCCAAAAATTATGTATGCATTTATGGTATGTATAATAATAGTCGATATAAGTGCAGTAACGTTAAGAAAATAGTCTGGTTTTCACCGACCAATTTTAAGAGTTCCAAAATCTATTTTTCACAGAATTAATTTGTTATTTCAAACGTTTTTGGCCCGTTATCTTTAGTTAGTGACTTTGTTTGCTTGTACTATAATTTGTGCGTATCATCAGAACAATCGTTGAGGCTGAGGCAAGGTTTTATTACCGTGATAAGAAAAATAAATGAAATGGGAGTAAAAGGAAATAAAATTCCTCTCTTTTTAGGAGCCACAATAGTGGGTAAGACGGTATGTGAGAATCTCTGTTTCTCGGGAGGTAGCAGTACGGCTGCCAAAGGACCAGTCAAGAATCCACATGACCCTTCGCGTGCTACTGCAGGATCAAGTTCCGGAAGCGCTGTAGTGGTAAGTGCTATTTACTTATGTCATACTTTATTCATTAATTAATCAATTAATTTAATCATTTATTTATTTATTCATTTATCTACTCATTCAATCATTTATTAATCAAGTTGTTTGATTTAATATATTTCTTATCGTATTTATACATTCAATTATTCATTCACTGAAAGAAAAATATCTATTGCATGTCCTACTATATAATATAAATAAAAATTTCATAAAGAGGTCATTACTCGTGCATTTTCTATCGTGGAATTATGAAGTTAAATTACTCTTTAGTCAGATTTACGCAACACATCATTTTTAACAACAAAATTGTTTATTGAAATTATGCAGTTTATGTTTGTACGATTATAAGATTGAATAAACGTAAATAAACGAGTCTGGATCTGAAAAAAAATGCCACTTTTGTGAGTCTCAACCCGCTCAAACGTCATTAGAATGTTAGATAATATCTATATTTTGGTATGTTCGTCTGAACATGGACCTGTTACGGATGGACATTCAGCGTTTTCAACGAATTCATTGTGATGGTCTCCGTTAATGTCGTCTCAATAACATTCCGAACGTGTTTCTTCACTTTGATTTCATGATGGTCGCCGCCAAAAAGCCGGGACAGAATAAAGATAGTAATTTTACACATGTTAATCTACATGCGCAGAAGATAATTACTCGCCTAAATCATGGAAAATCGACGTGCAGTTCTTGCTTATAATCGGAAATTGTTGTTCCGTGTACTGTATGTTATTTTAAAAACATGTTGATATATTAGATAGAGTTTATAGTTGGATTGGTTATGATTTAAAATCCCGTTTCCCCTCATCATCTCATAATATTCCAGAGTTACAACACACAGGGTTTATAAAGATCATGGCCGTCTAACTGTTTTATAAGGTCATAGGTGTGTGCAAAAGTTTGCGAATCAGTAATTATACATTTCATATCACCAAAATCGTCTGCTTTTAAACTTTGCTGCTCCCTATTGAGAATGCTTTTATTTAAGACACACTCATACACAGCACACCATCCAAACAACCCCCAAAAGAGGGGAACTGCTCCTTTGTCAATGACCGAAAATTCTTACACAATCGTTATAGTTAAAACAGCTGAATCATGCACATGCAAATAATCAGAAGGCGGCGACTATCGTTGGATCAAAGAAAGAATCACGTTGAATGTCCATCCGTAATAAGTCCATGGTCTGAATCAAATTGTAAGAAGCCTTGAATTGAATTGAATTGAATTGAATTCGCATTTATTTCATTCTCGATTAAAAATTACATTGATACAAAAGATACAAAATTATTCATGAACAAAATTAGAAATGAAATGGGGAACTACTTTAATAAAGCCCTTAGGCCTTGTACACGCATAGTTCCCAAAGCATTCATAGCATAAAATGGAGAAAAAAAAGAACATTAAATAAAAAGAAACAAAAAACAAAAAACATATAACACAAATATAAACATAAGATAAGTAACTATACATATTTGAGATAGAGAAACTGCTTCAACTTTTTTTTGAAGGGATTGATGGACTTGCAATCAGAAATATATTTGGGGACGGAGTTCCAAATTACAGGGAAATTATGACGTACTGATTTTATTACATTATTTGTTTTTACTGGCCATAAGTGAAAAGAATCCTTAAAACGGGTATTGTGGTTATGTATCTGGTAATTAAGAGTGAACATCTGAAAAATATTGACAGGTAATTTATTTTGAAAGTAGAAGAAACCAAGGAGGGCAATAGAGTAATAGTACAAATCAAAAATATTAAGAGATTTCAATTTTCTAAAGAGTGGGGCAGAATGGGCACGATAATGACATCCAAGGCATATGCGAAGGGCTTTTTTTTGCAATTTAAATAATTTATCTAATTTAGTTTGACTACACTTACCCCAAACAGCAACACAATAATTTAAATATGAGAGCATGAATGAATTATAAAGTAGTAATAATGCTGAAGGTGGAAGCGAGTCTTTTAATCTGTATAATATACCAATACATTTAGATACCTTTTGAGTGACTTTATTGACATGACTGTCCCATTGCATATTAAAATCAATAAAAACACCAAGAAAATTAACACTATTAACCTTATTTAATGGAACCTCATCTATTTTTATGAACAAATTATCAAGCGAATTAGTGTAATTTGACTGCCTATGGAAGAAAGTTATATAATTTGTTTTACTAGGATTTATCAACAACCTATTTGATTTGAACCATTTTGTTACTTTGTCTAATTCAGTATTTATATTATTTTGTAAGTTATGAGTGTTAGGTTGGGTGTAAATTAAAGTAGTATCGTCAGCGTACATAATGTAATTAAATTTGTCAGAAGAATGTGTAAGATCATTAATGTAAATTAAAAATAGTAGAGGACCTAGGATAGAACCTTGTGGTACGCCGTGTGTAATAGAAGAAAAATTTGAGGAACTGTTATTATAAACTACATATTGAGATCTATTAGAAAGATAATTTTCAAACCAAGATAGTGGTAAGCCCCTAATCCCATAGTGTTCTAATTTGGATAAAAGTATTCTATGATTAACAATATCAAAGGCTTTTGAAAGGTCCATAAAAATTCCAATGCAAAATTTATTGGTATGAAGTGCTGACAATACTTTATCTTGTAATTCTATCAAAGCATGTGTAGTAGAGTGATTTTTCCTAAAGCCATATTGTGAATCTGTGAGAATTTTATTGTTTAAACAAAAGGAATATAGTCGGTTATAAATACATTTTTCTAACAATTTTGATATAGACGGCAGAATAGATATTGGCCTATAATTATCAAATTTATGAGGATCATCTTTTTTAAATACGGGGGTTATTTTAGCTATTTTTAGTTTATCTGGGACTAAGCCTGTAGAAAGAGAGAGATTGAATATAAATACTACTGGCTGTACAATGTAGAAAATAAATTTGTTCATTAAGTTTGTACTAAGATTATCAAATCCAACTGAATTACTGTTGTGTAGTGAACTACTAATCTGTAGAACTTCATTTTCTGTTATAGGATTAAAAAAAAATAGAATTGTTGAAAGAACCAGTCAGATGATCCTTAAAAGAAGTATTGTTAGAACAACTGACCATTTATGTGGTTATCTGTCTTCAACAGTTTATAAAATGTTGATTAAATTCAGTTGTTATATGTTGTGGATCACAAACTTTCTCAGTGCCATTAAAAAAGTAATTAGGTGAAGATTTTTAGGCTTACTTAGTAATGAGTTTATAATTGACCAAGTCTGTCTAGTATCATTTTTATATAATTTTAAACTGTTAGAAAAGTATGATTTCTTTGCGCGCTTTAACAGATTATTCAATTTATTTCTATATTTTTTATATTTTCTTTCATTATCTAATGTATTGTTTTGCAGAAAGTGTTTATGATAACGATTTTTCTTCTTTCTGCATCTTAATAAATACTTTGTAATCCAAGGTTTGTTTAGTTTTTGACAGAGGAAAATTCTTGTCAAACAATTGAGTAAAACGGTTAATAAAAAAGGAATATGCATTATTAGCATTTGTCATATTATAGAGATTATTCCATTCTTCATAATAAAGATCATATTGAAAATTTCTTATATTATCATCTGAGTATTTCCGGGTAAAGCGAAAAGAGCTAGTCTGATAAGTATTATTATTATTAGAGCTTTTAGAGACTAGAAAAATGGGTAAGTGGTCACTAACATCTGAACATAGACTACCTGAGTCAAAATCTGAGTCAAATACATTGGTGAATACATTATCAATAAGCGTAGCACTGCTTGATGTAATACGAGTTGGGGTTTTTATAATCGGGAATATACCAAGTACAGAGTTTAGCCGAAGGAATTCATTAACAGTATCATCATCTTTAAGTAAGTCAATATTAAAATCTCCAGTTATATAAATATGCCTATGTTCATCACTTAATTTGTTAATAACATTGTTGTAAAATTCAAGGAATATTTCATGATTTGATCCCGGCTTTCTATAAATGACACCAACAGTAGACCTCTTACGGTTTTTATCTAAAAAATCAATAAACAAATATTCACATGTTAAGTTTGTTTCATGATTATAAACAATGTCTGTCCTTACAGTATACATTATATCTTTTTTTCACAAATAGCGCAACACCACCACCACGCCCATATAACCGGTTAACATTCAACAAATTATAATCATCTAGATTGAAATTCATTAAGGTTGTCTCAACTAGTCAACCAAAGTCTACTTTACAGTACATCGAATTAGGTCAAAAAATATTGTGTCGCTCTGGTAGTGGAATTCATTTTATCCGTCATACGACGAGGTTGGTTTTAATATATTATGGAAGCTGACCAAAGGCAAAGCCAGAGTGAACAGAAGGGATAAATCGGAAAAGGAAATAGAAAGTTATAAACCACTTAAACCAGTCAGTGGCAAAGCGTTGGTCCACATATTGAGGGGGAACTGGAACATCAGAGGGGCAACGGTTTTATACTTGGGAAATTAATTGAGACTTTGACTTAACAAGGCTAGTTTTTAGGAGAGGGTGCGGACGGTGGGCCAGGCGTCTCGACAATTTCCTCTTCTCCGTTTCCTCTTTCTGTTTTTCCTCTTTTCTAGCTGTTTGCAGTTTTTCCTTTATACACTACTCGATTAGGGAGGGGCGAAGGGGGGGGGGGACATACTCACCCATTGTAGAGGATTATGTTATAGTTTGATCTTAATTAAGGGTATCCTCTTTTATCTTATTTGTTTAGACCGTGATCATTGTTGAAGTCTACTGATCGACTGACACAAATAGCCAGAACTTATTTACACTGTTTACAGTTGAGATGACTTATGACATGGAAAACTGCTGAAAAAATACTGTGTAGGCCTACTAAAAACTATTTTAAAATTGCCCTGATTAATGTTGTATAGGACAGGTATATTTTCATGGACTGTTCTTAGTCTATATGCAAAGTTCAATTACCTGAATTGACTTTGTCAGTAATTGATTATGACAATCGATTGATTCAATTTGCTAACCATTGCTCTAAATGCATGCACGTGTTATGGTTCACCCACTACAGGTTCAGACTGGTGAGGTGGACATGGCTATTGGTGGTGACCAGGGAGGTTCCGTCCGTCTTCCTGCAGCCTGGACTGGTGTTGTAGGACTCAAGCCCACCTATGGCCTGGTGCCTTACACAGGAGCCATGGGCATTGAAATGTCCCTCGACCATCTTGGACCTATGACTAGGACCGTCCATGACTGTGCATTGTTCCTTGAGGTGAGAAGTCTGATAGTGTCTCAACGAAAGGGGTTTGGGGAAATGTTATTGAATGCAGGTATTCCTTATTGCTTTGAATTCCATGAGTCTAAATTAGAAGAAAAACAAATAAACAGGCAAACAAATAAAACCATTGATACAAATTCCTTGTATGAAGAGAAAAGCCCAAAATAGTTTTGCGTAAAGAAATTTAATAGTGATTATGATTTTGAACATCGGAAGCCATGTCTCAAGCCATAAAGGAAATCTACCGTCTCGCGAATAACGGAAAAAATATTTGAAACGATTCTAATGAAAGTGATACTGAAAGTTTTAGAATTATTGACTAGTACCAAAAAAAATGTAAAATGATGTTTATAGAAAACATTAATGAAAGCTGTGATGAGCATAGAAAGTTAATTAAATTGAGCAAATAGACCGGACCACGTCAACAGAATGTCAAAATATGACTTTCCCTTTAGTTTTCAGTGAATGTGGTTTCTAGCTGGTGTTTCTTATATGTTTTAACTGTGTTGGTCCATGCAAAATACAAATTTCCTGCTTGATATGCGATTCCTATTAAATTTAAGACATCCATAATTTAGGATTTTTAATTAATAAATAATGAACAATTGGATGATATGTACTCAGGCTAACCAAATCAGTATCAACCGTGCTCTTAATGCAGGCCCTGGAATTATTATAACCGTAGTATTACACCCACCATTGTCAGCTATCCATTTACACCTATGTACAGAACAAGAAAACAGCGTGTGCAAAGCACCTTGCCCTAGGATGTAAACACCGAACAAGGATCGCATCCAGAAAATCTTGTATAATAGTCAAGAGCCTACACTAACATATTACAATGCTCCTTCAAGGATTTAAAGTAAATTATTGTTGTATTTATTAAGGTGATTGCAGGTTATGATGGCGGTATGGACGCTAGACAACATCCTCATATCACTGTGCCTCAATACACCAAGGAGGTTAGTATATGATGAATTAAAGAATTGTATTTTGAAGAAGTATTTCTATGGTTTTAATATTGAATAAAATTAAAATGAAAAAGATTACGGAAATAGATAGTGTTCTGTCTGTCAGTGCAATATATTTTCCCTGTCCGTTAATTAAGTAGTGAATGAAAATAGAGGATGAAAATGATTCAAAGTTCATCTTATTGCAAGTGTGGTTTATGTGTTATCAAAATCATTTGCGTTCCAAAAAACGTATAGAGGGTTATTAGAATACGTAGGTAAGAACATATTATACTTGTTTATAATGCGCAATCGATCTATATAGTAAACGCAGAGGAAAGTTGATAATGATTTGCATAGATTATTGAACGAGAGGGAGAGAAAATGTTTAAGGTTTAAAGATTGGAGGAATGTGGGAAAATTGAGATGTTCGACTGAAGATACGAGGAGAAATAAAAATAATGTTGTTGTAATAATAAGTGGAATATGGCACAAGCTTCTTTGAAGGCGGAACATTGTGTCTTGCACACCTATAAAATGGACTTACATAATGCAGGCAATAATGACATGTCAATTGTTACATGTAAGTTGGAGAACTCAAGCAATGAAGGCCTGAATGTAAACATTTGTAAAAATTTGTAACGTGATTTTCTTTATTTGAAATGTCTGTGTTTACATGATAGATAGAGAACTTAAGCATCAAAAGTCTAAAATTTGGAAGACTCAGAGTCAGAGGAGGTTCTATGGAATCTTTGAGTTTTTATTTTTTTTATTGAGAATATCAACTTGTACACAATAGTCAATGAACTCAGCATTAGAAGATTGAATGTTGGTGTTCTCAAGGTAGGTGGGGTTTTTTCTGTGGAATTAATAGTTTTTGTTCTTTTATTGAAAATGTCTTTTTAAAATGAAAGTTGGAGAACAAAAGCATCAACGAACTGAAAGTGGGAATCTTAGGAGAAGGCTTTTCTATGGATGGTGCTGATCCAGCCGTCACTAAGCTATTGAAGGATACTCTCGCCAAACTGGAATTATATGGCGCTGTTGTGAAGGATGTGTCCGTGCCTCTACATCCTATATGTAATTATCCATTCATGAAAAACACGTTGGATAAGACTTTCAAGAAATCACATCAAAGTGCAATATCAATATTGTATATCCATTAAGAATAATATTCAGATTTCGTAAATCATCAGTGCATCATTTGTACATTTCAAATGGTAGATAGTGCATTTGTAATATCATATTTTTGTAATATTTTGTGTTTGATTTCTATGTTTGATTATTCTGGACCTCTAGGAAGAACAGAGCCATTTTAATAATGGCTCTGAATAGAGCTTTCCAGCCGTTTTTTAATTCTTGAATTGTATTTTTTATAAATTGTATTCTTGTATGTACTGAATTTTTACACGGAAAATAAAACCAAACCAAACCAAACCAATTGTACAAAGTTAGAGAAAGTGCCTTGGGTTGATATTTTGAAAGTCTTTTGCGATTGTGTATGACAAAGAAGATATTTCTCATTTTCTATGTATATTAATGTATTTTTGCTAATATAAAATATTTGTATAACAATATTTCAATTTTTTGAAGCGCGAGCAGTGTCGGAGTATTTTGTTGTGGGGAGGGGGCTAGCCATTCTGCAGGAGTGCAGACACACACCATTCGTAGTTAGAAACAGACGATTTGAATTGTTTGTCTATGTAGACTGCAGTCTATATAGGCCTTGTAGCTTTTCCTGCAAATTTGACACCAGCTGAGAGTGATAAGGACTTTAATGTTAAGGTTATCCAAATGCAATGCAAGATTTCAAATTTGTATCAACTTTGTGTCAATTTTTTTCAGATTTCTTGGAAGTTTCAGTTAGACAAAGAATAATGGGGAAAAGAAAAACTTATGTAAATGTATAAAACACACATGTACACTCACACAAAAAAAAACAAGGTTTAGTATTAATATTCAAAAATCCGTGTAATCCTAGGTACAGACGAACTTTAAAATGAAAGAAAACTTGATGTTTTTTAGAGTTTAAGTCCATAGAGCAATTTTAGGTTAATATGACATAATAAATATTGATAATTTGGTACTCGATATTGAGATGGCTAGCGTAATATTTTGTTCTCTTTATATCTTCTTTCTATCTGATACAGCGCCTTCTATTCGGGGAGCATGTTCAGAGGGTGCATATGCGAATGTGTACCGCCTGGGAGGTAGGGAAAATATTTATGTACGCCCACGAATATATTATATTGTTGTTTCACTCTTCATAAAACCAGTCTATTCTTCATGTGAAGAAAGAGGTCTTCCGAAAATGTGTGTACTGGAATAATGGGCGGCTGGATAACATTAGCATGAAACTCAAGAAAAATCTCTTTTTTTTATACATTTTCCAAGACGCGGAATTAATTTCCATCATAATATATATATATTTGAAATTAAAAATACATAGCTGGCATAAAATACGTTTCTCCGAAGTGTGAACTCCATACTGACGAACACTGTCAATGCAAATCAGTATAAGAATAGTTCATTTTGGGTGACGGTAAATTCGAAAAACTTTGCGGAAGTGAAGAGACAGAAAAATATAAGACACATAATATTGACAATTACTGTACGTCTAAGAATGACATTGCATTATCTTTGAAATGTTGTCACTTTATCCAGTCTATGAAAACCGATATTTTAACAAGTAATGTTTTGCAATAACCGCATTTTTTAATTGAATAGGTTGCGGCACCGGTCACGTAGGATATTATCCGACCGACTTCGCAATAGCTTCCGGGAAAATGTTTTCCTCCAGGGTTGATGATCTTCCAAACACAATGAAGGTACGATATAATTATATATGTAATACAATGTATTCACTAACTAGCTGCTGCTTTTATTATGAAAATATTGAAATAGATAAGAACAACATTACAATATCACTACTATACTACTACTAGTACTACTAATACTATAAGAAAGTAGACATGCAGTTCTATTATATATTTGAAAAGAAAGGAAGAATAATATTATAAGCAAAATAAAAATGTAACTTGAACTTTTTTTAGTGATGATATACGATTAGATATCTATGTCATACAATGATAATATAGTATTGTACGAAGTAATATAATATGATACGATGCAACATGATAACAATGCAATTGGCCTGATAGCGAGACAATGTGGCAATAATATTTTTGTTAGCGCAAATTAATGTTCCCGTGTAAAACAAGCCCCGTGATGAAATAGTAATAGTAATCGGAATAGAAATATTAGAAGTTATAGTTTAATCGTATATTAAAGTAACAGCAAAAGAACTACTAATAGTAAAAGTAATAGTTATAGTTATAGTAACAGTAATAGTAACTGAAGTAGTAATGGTAAAAATAGTAATATTTTCATAATTCTGTTTCGTTGCACAGCTGATCATGCTTCAAGGGGAATACCTTCAGAAAAATTACAAAAGTCAGGTGTATTGCCGAGCACGGAACTTAGTTTTCCCTCTTCGCAAGGCGTACGACCAGGCCTTGGAGTCGGTAGACATCATCGCCATGCCAACCATACCATTCACAGCTTCAAAGCTCATCTTTAAAGACGACCCGCCATCCGGTATGTTCGAAAATTTACAGCTTCATGGTCCTTATAGCAACCCATATGCATCATTTATGGATTTTCTCTCTCCCTGTGTCTCTTCTACCACTTTACTCCTACTACTACTACTACTTGCATTATTACTTCTTCTTCTTCTTTTTCTTTTTCTTCTTCTTCTTCTCTCTCTCTCTCTCTCTCTTTATACCTCTCTTACAACATCACGTAAAATACCACTTAAGGAAATATCCTCTAAAATAAGATATCACCCTGCCGCCCATAAAGCAACTATACTATCGTTTGGTTACCCCTTTGGTAGAGGAGTCGTGGTCTAGTGGATAGGTACTGTGGATCACGTGGTTGTTTCCTTTGGCAAGACAATATTCTACATTTGCCACCCTCCACCCAGGTGTAGTAAATGGGTACCTGGTAAGAATGTAATCCTTGAATGCTTTTAGCGCCTAGGCTCAAGCCAGGATATTATTACTTGTAGGCGCCTTACACCTTGCTCATCCATAGACGTGCACTGTGTAACGAAATGGGTATATTGGAATACGCACGTTACTATGTTGCATAACTGTTCTGTTCAAACACTTAAGATATTCCTTGTCATATTTTTAATACAACGGAAAATTATAATCCTTTTCAATAGACATTTCTATTTACGACTCTCTTCCAAACTGACATAAAAGATTGAGAAAGCGCCTTTAGTTATTCTTGACAATCATTTCAAAAATCTACCTTGTTCATTGAGCTCTGACAACCTTTATTAAAGTACTGTACATGTAGCTCTATGCATGTGGAGGTGTAAATCCATCAAGGCTTCCATTTTATACCTGGGTTGAGAGAAACTACTGCGGTTGTGATGCTTGGTCAAAGGGACATAACTTTTAGCCTTATACTCACTGTCAACAAATTCGAACCTTCAAGCGAAAGAACTATTATATCACGGTGAGTATAAGGAAATTACACAAAAGGATAACAACATTCAAGCTTTACATTGTAGGATTTAATCATTGTATAAAGGAACACACAATGTATTTTCTTTCTTACATTACCTTTGAATTTCAGAACACTTTAAGAAATGTTTTGAGAATACGGGCAACACGATGGCTTTTAACTTGACCGGTCACCCCGCACTCAGCATCAATGCAGGCTTCGTAGAAGGTTTACCAGTCGGTCTTATGTTGGTGGGGAAACACTACGATGAGCTCACCATCTTCAAAGTCGCTCAGGCTGTCGAGAAAATCAGGGATGGTTCGAAATGAATGAAAAAGAGAGGGGTGGCAATTTGACGAAAATTAAGAACAAGTAACGCAACGTATAGTGTGCTTAATTAAACGGCTTTAGAAATCACAATACTTCCCAGAAAAGATAAACCGCAAACGCTGGGATCAATATATGTAAGAAAAAAGATAGGCCTACATAAATATAGAATATGATAAAGATTATAAAGCTAACATTTGTATATACATAGTTATTCAAATATTGACTGCTCCGGAGTTAAGTTTAGCAAAATGTATAAACTGACAAATTTCAAGTTTTCTTGTTATATGCCGCCTCGGTTTGAGAAATATTGCGCGAGGGAAATTGTGAATTAAGAGAAGAATAGATGTTATATTGAATGATTTATTGTTTCATTTGTTAACTCTCATGTATTTGCCATCTCATGCCTCGTTCGATTCAAAATCATTCTTTCCTATGTGTCGAAATCCAAGGTGAAATTGAATATTCCTGCCTTACAATTTTTTTTAACGATTTCCTTTAAAGAGATGGTTTATTGATTTCAAACTTGACTAAATTTGGTATCATTGCAATCGAAAAATTACACTGAGTAAAATCATTACATTTGTGTAACTTGTACATTCGAGCGAAATTTATAAAAGTTGATTGAACTTGACGAAAAATCAACCCACTCAACGCCCCCAAAACATCGTAAGTCAGCTGATTTTTGAAGTGACGTCACAATATGAACAGCGGGCCGCTCAGCTGAAATGATTGACGACGGTGCGAGATGCAGTTTGCGTGCAATTCACATGTATTGCATTGACTTTCGAGTACCTTATCCATTAACTTACGCAGTTTACCTTCATCAAAATCCCCTGGAAATATGGATATGGACGAAAAAAATCATGTAAAATCACGTGATTTTTACCTTTTTTTNTCATATATATCTATAAGTTTATTTCGAAACTTCGTACATATTTTCCGTACATTATACTTGATTTTAAATTTTAAATCTTTAATTTCGTTTGTGTAATTTACGCTTATACTCTTGTATTCAAACAAAAGAATTTAAACTGTTTTTTGATGTAAATGTGGAACAAATACACTTCAAACTTCAAAATAATATAAGTAACAAAACTATATAAACTATAAATACGAGCGAGCGAGCTTTGTTGCAAATTTAAGGGAAATGGGCTCTTAATCGATTTAAATTTAGGGTACATGTTATACAGAACAGGAAGCAAAAAAGGTGCACGTGTCAAAGTTAAAAAAGTATATATCACAGGTGAAAACGTATATAGCACTTCTCGCACCTGAAAATATACACTCATCAGCGATGATAACTGGCACTATAGTCTTATGAAAAAGTAAAAGTGACATCTTTCGAAGGAAAAGGGACACCTATCAGATTTAAATAGGGTCATTTATGGGAAAGGGAAGGGGCTCATATGAAAAAGAAAAATGGGCGCTTATCCAACTTATAACATGGTTCAAACGTATTAAACAAGGCAGTCATCGAATTTACATGTGGTCAATCCTCACTCTACATTTAGCCCAGAAATCAATCATACTATTGACTATATGGAATTCTATACCTAACAATATTCGAAATATAAAATCACGAAACTTCTTTAAAAGAGCACTCAAATGTATTATAATTTCACAGATGTAAGTAATTAATTACATGATAATCCATATATCAGTTCTCATTATATCGAACACGATTCTTTACTAGACTTAACACTAATTTTTTTCTTTCATTTTTTATTCTTTAAAAAAAGTGTAAATAGTTCACTACAACCCTTTAGGAATTATATTTGTCATACATGTATATTATAGATTTGAAAGGTGTTGTAACAATTCAAGCTCTATTTGCTTGTGTTTCATCACCTTTGTGTGTTCATTCTTAACTGTATATAAGTTGAAACTTGTCTTCGATAAAACATTGTTATATTCTTTTTTACACGTGAAGTCAATTCTAATGGATAGTAAAATTGAAAATAGTATAGTATTAATGACTGCTTTGAGAGAAATAGTTGGTAAAAAACAACTATTTCTCGAATATTAAAGCAGTCATTAATACTTTTATATGCCGAAAAACAAAAGAGTCAACAAATGACACCACCTTGGCCTTTCTCTAGACTCTAGTTTATCTGCACGGTTTGTTTTTAATGAGTCAGTGTATCTTTGAGAGTAGACTTCTAGATCTAGATTCTAGACTAGTCTAGATCTA
>BEXV01000231.1:219618-242452 GCA_003118195.1 Hemicentrotus pulcherrimus | reverse complement strand
CTGTGTGTGTGTGTGTCTCTCTCTCTCTTTCCCTCTCTCTTTCCATCCCTCCCTCACTCTCTTTCTCTCTCTCTCTCCTAATGATAATTTATACAAATATTTAGTTATATCGCCTTATAGCTAGAGGACAAGGGACCTTGCCTTCCCCCTCCCCACGATCCTGCCATAGCAAAGTACATGCACTATACATTATAGAATAGAGGTCGCGGAGCAAAATGATGAAATCGCAATTTCCGTTAACCTTTAGCAGTTACTAATGGAATTATATACCACCTTGATTGACGACTACGCAACAATGAGCACGGAATCCTTTTACAAAATCGGTCCAATTTCCGACGTTGTCACATACACAAGAAATATACAGGTGACCTTTTCTAGCCCTGATAGATAATTATGTTAATGATGTAAACGCTTGTATCGATTGGCCGGTTCCTCTTTATCAATTATTAGGACTGCCAAAAATAACCACGGAATATTCGCTCTCTGCAATCAGTTTCGAATCTCGACATTTCGTATTTAAAAGTTACATTAAAACGAGATTCCTAATAAAAATCAAGTCGGGTATTTCAGTGTTTCAAACGTTTTAATAAGTGATCGCACAGATATAACCAATTTATTTTTTACTGAATCTAATATCTTTCCAATGTTCTTACATTTAGCTTATGAAGCAGTTCTCGTAATGACTCAGTTAAATAAATAACTGTGTTTTACTTATTCTGATAACGCAATAATAACCTAAAGATTTTTGCCTTAAATTCATTCTAAATTTCAATAATGTTTCAAAATATGAATCATTTCATAAACATTTCAACAAAATGTCAATGATATGACAAGCATTAATTTTGCTGAAATGTCTAGGTTTACTGTTATATTAAGTATTTCAAGTATTATTTTTTTCAGAAACCACCAAAAATCATAATCATTTCCTCCTCAGCAGTATGCTCTTATCCAGCTGTTGTTGACGAGCCAATAACCTCCCTTATAGGATACCTGATATGGACTTCGTTTAGTATCACGGCATATCATAGACGAAACACGATGCATGGAGCCTATACAAGAGTCGTAACTTGATGTCTTGTGAGAGGAACTTTTAAATAGTTAAGAGGAAAGTGTTGTTTTTTTGTTATAATAGAGCATGACTATAGAAAGGGCCTCTGCATCAACTTGTGTTATACGAGAACCATGATGTTTCATATTCATTGATCTTAGTCATCACTATAGTATGTACTTGTAACAAAGTATATATATCATAAGCAGTCAAATATTTCAACATTATACCCTTCACCTATATCTTGCCATTATGTTGTTTATGCATGCCATACACTTTATTGCTACTATGTTGCAGTCCTCTTTTTTCCTCTCCTCTTCTTTTCTCTTTCTCCAAGCTCTCTATCCTCCTCTCCTCCTTGCCTATCACTTTCTTCCTTTTCTTTCTTTCTTTCTTCCTTTCTTCTATTTATCATGTATATTATGTATTTGTGTACCCATTGCAAGCTTTGCTTATCGGGTTTCGCGCCTTTCTCCTCGTCATACAAGCTCTTTAATTATGTTCCTACGAATAAACTGTATTGTTTGAACAGATGTCAAATATGTTGGTTGTCAAATTGAATGGAAGAAAATATATTTTCATTTGAATTGAATAGTCTTGGACCGAAGGTGCAGAGGTCGTGTGTTTGAGCGACGACGCGGAATTAATGTCGATTGGTAATAAGAAGTTTAAAATGTATTGGTCGCTGAGGGGAAATAAATCCCCATCTTGGAGATATATAAGACGGTAATCTTTATTTCTTAAACTCAACCCTACCACAGTCTCTTTCGCTCTGAGCAATGAGCGATAAAAGCACGTAGATAACTAGCAAGATGCATCCAAGAAGTCGCCATCGAAATATTATGATGACGACCACTTTTGCGCCTTGACGGTTTGTTTGCATGAGCATTACGAATTGGCACCTCTGTCTCTGTACTATATGCATGCAAATTATGAACAATGCGATATCGAGGTTGAATAATGAACAACTAATACATATTTTTCGCAGTTTTTGTGTGATCTCATGCAGGAGTGTCTCATTGTAATATAATACCGTAGTCAGACTTTCAGGTATACAAAGCTTAACCGTTAGCTCCGACTATGTAGGAATATGTTTAAAAGACAGGCGCCACAACCATCAAGTAGACATAAAAATGGGCAGTAGAGCTACAAAACAGCCATGTTATCGCCAAATTAGAACCTAATTAAAATTGGCTGTATCCGCCACATAGGGCCATGCAATTTGTATTTGTTTTATATGCCAAGTAGGCCCCGCAGCAGTGGATAGGGCTGACCTTACGTGAAGAATTTGTAAACGTTTTGAAACTCTCACCATATACCTTACAGCACACGCTATACAGAGCGTATCCCCTCAAAAAGAGAAAGAGTAAATCCATCATATAGATTTCCATTTAAAAGCTAAGACCTGTATGACCTTGAATGCAGCCTTTTCGATTATTGTTGTCAAAATAAAATTGTACAAAGAGTAAGCACCAAAATCATGTGAAATAGTGAGATTGGACTTAGTGAACAGAGAGGTCTTTGATATCATGAAGCAAGTTGTTAGTAGGCTGTTTAAAATAGGTCAGGGTATTATAAGCATGTAGATTGAAACTAGGGCCTGTGGAAGCTTAGATACTCTTTATAAACAATAAAACGCTGAATCATGAACGAGTTTAACCAAAAGACACATATACATACATTATGGCCTCACCCATCAGCCAAAACTTGATACGAGGAGGTTTTGATTCGACAACCAATGGTCGTTATTTTCCCACTAATAAAGACATTTTCAAACCCCTTCGTTTTTAGGAAAGTCCTAAATTAGTATCATCTTTCAAAGGCCGTTGGAATGTAACCTTTTCATTTATTTTGGCCTGCAAATTGGACATATTACCTTTGAGAGGGTATTGGTTTCTATCAGTTTCCTCTTGTAGAATAGTGTGCCTTTTGTTTAATTCGTAAATGACCAATACAGTTATGGTTGTACGCCGAGAATTATGTTCCTCATCAGCATAAACCCTTCCTGTATCTCACCGGAATATTGTATAGAAAGCGTGGTTATACGGAATATGGTGATTCAATAAGTTGATAAGAGCTGTTCAAGAGGACATACATCGACTTAATAATAATGATCAATTCCCTCTTATAGTCGGCCTTTCTGTTTAATTCGTAAATGACCTCTACAATCCCGACCATGACTCCCTGGACGTATGTTAAATTTCTGTACCTCATCAGCATAAACTCTTCCTGCACCTCGCAGGATTCCGGTATATAGGCCATGGTTATACGGGATAGGGTAATCTATATCATGAGAGCTGTTTAAGAGGGGTTTGATCTCTATTCATTCCCTTTTATAGCGGACCATGTTATGTAATTCATTATATGACTACTTCAATCAGTCATGAACGTACTTGAAATGAATGTGCCTTATCAGCGGTAAACCCTCCCTGTACCTCACTTAAAGCAGTGGTTATAAGGGCATTGGCAATCTGAGAAGTGTATAATACGAGAGCTCTTTAAGAGGGCCTTTCTCTTAATTCTCTCTTAGTGGTTGCCTAATGGCGTATCATCCTTCCAAAACCGACATCCGATAGATGTATGTATTGATTGTTGATTGATTTCTAAATAGGTTTGCTTGATGGACTCCGTCAGAATATGCTTGCATCAGTGTCATATGCATGCACGATTATACGAAGACTTCCTGTGCATCAAGATGAGACAATGGACCATTTTCCAAACGTAATCAAATTTAATGCATAAATCTTTGATACGTGCCATGTCAACAAATGATTTCATTCACCTGCTACACATAATTGTATTTCAATATTCAGAATGCGAATGGCTTACATTAACTGTTGCTGGGTATAGGCCACACATTATTGTCCTACTTTACAACACAGGCACTTAGGAAAGATTGTTTTTCTTCATCAAATTTGTTTACAGTCATTAACAAATTGGACTATTTCAATAACGTTGTGCGGCAGCTTTTGAGATTGTGCGAACATGACAACACACACACACACACACACACACCCACACACGCACACGCGCGCGCGCACACACATAATCTGAGCATGATGTATAAAGTCAATACAATAGGGTATTCATTTCTTAAAAGCCTTAGCGATTATAATAGTACAACTTGCAATGCTTCCCATATACTCATGTCATCAAAATATATGTATTTGGTATAGGTGATATTATCATATTTTCTGTCCAACTCTGTAATATTTTGTGGAGTTTATTACTTACTCTTCTATTTGGCTACAAGATGACCAAGATTAACAAAATATTATTGCCCACATATTTAGTTTATATTATATTCCTTAATGTTATGTATTAGTATATCAACCTTCACTTTTCAAGTGCAGTCGAAAGACCCACTAATGGAATACTAACAATTCATTAACCAAATACTCAACGATTCATTAATAAAATCTATGCATAATAGAACACTAATGATTTACTAATCGAACAATAATTATTCTGGAATAGGCGCAGTGGTTTATTAATAAAAACGTTTAATAGCTGATTGAAAACTAAGGTGTTTATCATTAGCCTAAAAAAGCATTTTATTTTCATTTTGCGAGACCTTGATAAAACTACACTCGTTGTGCTTTCATTGTAGCCTAGATATAACCCATCTCTGCAATTGTAATTTCTGTCATCATAATGATTCAAAAGACCCACATTCTCCTTCTCCCTATCTCTCTCTGTCTATGTCTCTTTCCCTCTTCTTCTATCATCATTATGCCACACAGGATGTTTCTTGAGTGCAGATTAATAGATATATACGATCGATCAAATGGACAGTGGCAGTGTACCAATTTCTATCCTGGGATGCATATTAAACGTAACATTTGCGATCAATCGCAAAATGACAATGGCAAATCGAGTACATTGTTGCATGCACATTTTGTTTAAAAAAAAACAACAACTTACCTTAGACCAATCAGAATGGTTGTTTAAATCATTGTAGAATAGAACTGCAGTAAAAACTGAATTGTATTTCTAAGCCATATTTACTAATGAACACTAAAATAATGATAGATGGGTTTAACCTTCGCATCGACGTCAGGAAGATTATCATTATCATGAATTAAATGCTTTGATCTGGCCTTGGAAACAGGTAACGCTGTTGCTACTAGGAACGTGTACATTGATTTGAAGATGAAATAAACGATCAATTAAATGGTAAATCGTTCCTTTAACAAAGTCTCCCACTGTTTAACTGTGCTTCTCTATTTTTTCAAAAACTATCTATATCAATCACGTAACCTGAAAGCTCATTTGATACAAATGAGTGTAAAATGGGCTCAAGCAATATTATGTATATACCAATTTTATTCTATAGCCCATGGCCTTTCCACGAAGAAGATAACACCATGAAGGCGAGGACACTCTTTCTTTCTTTCATCCCCCCCTCTCTCTCTCTCTCTACCCCTACTTTCCATTACACTTTTTCTATATGTTTTCCCCTCTCTCCATTTTCTCTCTCGCTCTCTCTCTCTCTCTCTCTCTCTCGGCTTGTTCCCTCCTTTCCTCCCGACGCGTCGCCATGGAGACCAAGTGCTAATGGATTGCACTACTTTTTGCTTTAAGACGCTCATCTACATATTGCATTTCGCTCTTCCAAAGGCGCAGATTTATTATTCTGAGGGTGCGTGGGTTTCCTTTTCGAAGTCTACTGAAGTAATATCATGTATACAAACTGACATGGCCATTTTGAAGAGCATATCAACATTCCAAATTTGTACCACAAATTATACAATGGTAGTACTTTGAATTGAATTGAATTGAAATTATTTAATCACGGTAAAACTCACATCAGCCTAAAAAGACTACTTTTCAGCAAGTCCGTGTAAAAAACATAAAACAGATCATAATTATAGGCACCAAATTGAATATAAATACACATTAAAAAAACAACTTAACGAAGACATGTATAAAACAAGTGAAGAGAGAAAGCTAATACACAAAAAGGAATTAAATGTACAAATATAGACATAATGTTATAAAAAGTGTCGAATGCAAGTAAAAGGAACGACGAAATTAAAGCTAGCGCATCAAATAAAAATAACAAACATAAAGATATAAGATATAAAAAAGTGCAAATTTGCACTCTTTTAGCTTTGAAGAGAGTCTGATATAAAGCAGTTGACAACATTGAAACTCATGTTATATTAAATTGTCGATTGTGCAGTATGTAGCACTTAAACTCCGCATGGTTATGCACCGTCAACAACGGAGTAATGATATAAATGTATATACAATTCAAACTTTTAATTTCAGATGTTGGAATCTGAGCCTGTACAGTTGAATATTCAGAGAGATTTTAAGAGCCTCATCCATCAATTAATTAACATCTTGAAACCCTCTTTTCACAGCTTCTGGAATATTGTATCCAAGATTTTAATCAGAGAAATCGGGGAAGTGATCGCAAATTTGTGATACAACGTGTATGTATTTAAAATAAGTTATTATACACTATAACTTTAATACTAACACAACGTCGGATTCTAAGTCAAGCACTAATGTTGATAAGTGGTATGTTGACACTTTTTGTAGATCAAGATAAAAGAACATTCAAATATGGTATGGTTTTTATTGACTTGACTTGACTTATATGCACAGGACGGGATGTCCCCTTACTCCCTTAGGCCTAAAAAATGTTGTATTGCCCTTTGCAACCGACCCAAATATCTTGAAATCTACGATCGGCTTTTAACAGAAGTGTATTAAAGCATTAAGAACTGAGAAATATCAGCCCAAAGAGGGATTTTTAAAGAAAAAATTATTTAGTAAAACATTTCCGACCCATGTTTTGGCACCTAAGGGCAATACAAAATCTTTTTTTTTTAAAGGCCTTACATCGCCTCAATTTAGTACTGCGCCAGACCCTTAGGATCCTCTTATTGCGTCGGCCTTGTTTCCGCAGTGAGGTATGATAACAATTATTGTAATGATGGCATAAATGAGGTTACGGCGTCCTTTGGTTTCCAGATTGTGATATACATGTAATACATAATTTGAACTAATTCAAAATAAGAAATTAATTTTTTAAAAGTGAAAGCATTTTTATTTTAAAAAGGCTGAAAAATGTATCGTTTCAGTAACGCCTTGATCATATCTACCTCTGAGGTGCTTATAACATGTGAAGTAAAGAGAGGAGTAAATAGTACGAAGCAGCAAACACCTATGTAGGATATGACAGTAATATACGCCCGCAGGAAGGTTTAATAAGATAACGTTAAATCAACACCGAATCAATATCTACATCCATCTAATCTTCACTTCGGAATCTATTCGAGATATCCTCAAGCCACCGACTCTCACGGCCTCACCGTGAAACCTAGTCACTCCTATACAGCCGTGTCGATGCCTAGTTACCGTCAACCAAAAGCCTGTCACGTGGCCGCTCGTGACACTTGACTTTTTTTCGCGCCAATAAATACCCGTCGTCTGTCTACGCTATAAAACTCTCATCAAACCACCGGGAGATTGTCATTTTATGTCCTACCGCAAACCCGCACACACACGGGTACAACACATCGGATTTTTGGCTGCGACATCGTCGTATTTGGCCATGTCGACGTTTGTACATGTGTGTTGTGTGTGTATGTCTATCATGTTTAATCGCTGTTGAAAGTAATTGGAATCCAGATCGAGATAAAAATTAATTTATGAACGAACGTCAAGGGGATATTTATATTCGTCATATATGTTTCTGGAAGTGGTGTTCGGTGGATTTTAAACGCACCTGTGCCTTTATTTGGATATGAACTTGATTTTAAAGCACCGATCGGTTGTCTTTTTTTTCAAGTAGGAGTAGCCCATTGATTAACCTTCAGAACTGAAATTGTATTTTCAAAGCAATGACTGCTGGAATATTGTGCAATTTATCACTCTAATATTCTAAGTCTGAAAGACTGACAGTCTTTTATTCGCATATGTTTAATTGATGACTACATTCTAGCACGCATGATGCTATCTACCTTAGATGTGACTTTGTTCGTCTTCAGAAGATGTTAACTTGTTCCTCTCTAAATGATGTCAATTCGTTGATATTCGACCTGAAAATTGGTGAAATCTTCATGCCCGAATTCATATATTTGGCTTTTCATTGATTTCGTGAATCCCAGCAATGCAAGCTTACATTTCTATGGGGTTTCAACTGATTCAGCAAAACTAATTGCAACGTAGAATTGCAACAGAATGCAATGACTCTCCTTTTGTAACCGTGCTTGACTACTCTGCGATTGATTTTTCTTCTTAGATTCACCTCATCAAAACTAACTGCCATTTTCAGATGAGCGCATATTCTACATAATGAGAAATTGGTTCCGTAAAATTGCAATAAACCAATGACTTTCTGTGCATTGCTTACGAACACGCGAGCTCAAGTCTCGATGATAATTTAGAGAGAAAGCGATGTTGGACAAAACAAAGAATGTCACGTTCTTTTAGTGTGCACATTCTGTGACTGGGCATATAAATGTGAATTTAATTGCGCACTCGGCTGACTTTGCAAACGTGTGAATACTTCATTGTATGACGTGTCCAGTATTTAAGTGTGAATCAACAGTGATTCATCGAGCATGATTGAAAACTTGAAACAAGTAACTATCATCATCACTACTTAAAGTCTACGTAGCAGGAAAGCATGGGTGTACTACAAAATAAAAGCTTAGATAGTGATACATTGATGATTCCAGCTAGCAATATTGTGCTCTAATTGTTGAACGGTTACCATAGTATATTTGTTGTTTGCCCTTAACAAAGCATATGCGATAACAGGACTGTAATAGGCAAAGGCAACGTTGCGACAGTGTTCGATTCGTCTTATGATAATAACGGAAACACGTAATTGTCCTCTCTACAGGTGTCAGGTGTGTATGGAAACCTGATTTTGGGCGTCATTTCTTGGCGGAGGCCTTCTTGGTTTATCTATCCAATGATTGGGTGTCTGCCTCCTCGCTTGGCAATGGCCGCTATGCCACAGTTTGAGGTAGGACCCCTTGCGGCGTCCCTCGTAAACACCGATGGAAACGCTCTGCAAAAAGCGGTACGACTCGGTAAACTTAGGTTGACACGACTGCTCGTCGAAGGAGGCACCGATATACACAGTGTTGACGATAATGGCCGAACAGCTCTGATCATAGCTTGTATGACGCGTTATGAGGATGATAAGGAAAATGTGACGAAGTTGAAATTGGTGAAATTGCTTCTGGAGAACAAAGCCAATGTCGATGCACAGGACAAGTATGGTCGTACGTGCTTGATGTACGCATGCATGGAACTAGCTGGGAAAGAGTTGATTATGTTGTTGCTTAAGCAGGAAGCAGATCCTAGAATAACGGATAAGAACGGATCATCTGCACTAGTTTATGCTGTAAACGCCGGGGATTCTTCAGTGTTGTCATCGCTTATCAACACTTGCAAAAACAAAGGAAAAGAAGTGATCATCATAACAACAAATGATCGTGGGAAGGAGAGAGAAACAAAACAGTATCTAGATGTTCCCCCTTCTCTAGCCACAAGTCCTCCATTGTATAAATGCATTAGTCCGGCACAGATAGAATTGAAAAAACCAAATTCCTTGAATGTTCCTAGTGCTACAAGTAAACTAAACGCAGATGTGTCATCTCCCAAGACACATCGAAGACGTGATAAACAGCTATTGGACTCACCTCTATCACCGGAATCTTCACCGCGATCACCCGGCAATTCCCCACGGTCACAGCGGTTGCAGCCGACGAAAGGACAAGCGTCGATGCAGTCTCGTCGTCTTGTTAGGCGCAGTAGTATGGGTCTCTTGTACGACACTGGTTCTGTATCACCAACCAGATCCCATCCAGATTTACCCGAAGAATCCGAGGAGGAAGCTGCTCGAGAAAGTAGCGGTAGCACCTCCACCCTACCAGCAAACAGTAACGATTCACTACACAGGTCACCGCGTTCTTTCAGACGTCCACTGATAAGACGGCAGAGCGCTGATGCATTCAGTCCTTCATCACTGAACGCCGCTAATCATAAGATAATCACACATGCCTTTCACTCACCACAATCTACACCAGAAAAGAAACTGTTACCGAGAGGCGTTTCCAACCGACGTGGCTCGTTACCGGCCATGCCACCACCTCTTAAGAAAAGTCAAACTGTTCATGCCATCAACGTGCCAAAGGCTTTACTTGAAATGAAAAGATCGACAGACTCCTATGATTCTAACAGCTTAACCGACATAACTAACGACTCCCACCATATAACTTTTGATGGCAGTAAGAAAAAGTCCTTATCGCGTCGCGGTTCTGCGCCATTTTTGCTCGAAGACGAACTCTCGTACACGAGACCCGGAACATTGCCGCCTCTAAACATCAATCCGCGTCCACCGATTCCAGACATCGGATCAACAACGTCAAAACCGTCGCCGCGGTTAGGGCGCCACATTAGTGGGTTAACCGCTGCACACGATCGGCGATATTCCATGCAAGCCGAAGATATCCGTCGCCTTACAGGCTTGTACCAACGAACAACCGATATTCCAACGTCAGATTCGCACATTGAATCGAGCGGTGAATCGGGAGCGGAAAGTAGTTGACTTTCTAATGAAAATCTTATCTGATAACAGACTCATCATTTTTCGATCATTTGAAATGCTTTGTTTCAATTCATTCAATATTGTTTACTCACTGCCTTGTACAAATTTTGGATGCCTTGCTAAATGAAATCTATTGATGTGCAATATATTTTTGGTCTAAAGAGTATGCTTGAAATAATCGTTATTGAAGCCAGATGTAGTCTGGATATAATTATGATAATAAAGAATCCAGTGTGTGAAATTCTGTCTTTAATTTTACCATTATCTTTTGCTGGTCAAAGATCTAAATCCATGAGCAATTTACATGTAAAGTCATTTATAAATG
Source organism: Hemicentrotus pulcherrimus (assembly GCA_003118195.1). Classification (NCBI taxonomy): domain Eukaryota; kingdom Metazoa; phylum Echinodermata; class Echinoidea; order Camarodonta; family Strongylocentrotidae; genus Hemicentrotus; species Hemicentrotus pulcherrimus. The sequence continues at coordinate 231,499 of BEXV01000231.1, read as the reverse complement.
AATAAATAATTGTCCTTGTAAGTAACAATTTTATATGAAATATTGAATGTAATCACGTCTGATTAATTAGAAGTGAGCTCTTAAGCGGGAAAGCATTTATACTGCCATCTTTCCGACACACCTCCCCATTCGGAAAGTCAGTATTTATGGATAGTACTATTGCCTCTGATAATTGTGTTTCCATCATAATATCACTCATGGAACATCCAACGTTCGGGAGTTTTCTATGAGTTGACATTTAAACATTATCTTGAGTACTAGAAATGGGAGCAAAACATCAGGTAGAACACTATGGACCTTCTACTGACAGGAAAAAAAGACAACATTCTGAGTTATATATATAGAATAATATGTACTGCGATGTGTTTTCCTTTATGTGGTTATCAATGTTCGTGCTGTTTTTTCTTATTTTTCTTTGGAGGGGGNTAATTTTTTTAATTGTTTGTAGCATTTGGTGTAGCAGCGGCACATGAAACGTCGTGATCTTTTGGATTCCTTGTTGACCATACATTGCGAGACAAACGAATGTCACTAGCGATATCATTTTCTATTTGTTGTTGTTGTATTTCAACACTTTTCAGCTCCCTACCACTCGGGAATATAATGAGGTTTTGTTACGACGTGCATTAACCATTATGAATTACATTTTCTCTTAAAATCCAATTCATTTAGATTCAATAAGAAATGTTATGAAACTTTACGACGGTGTTCCCTTATAATGTTCGGAAACAGAGAAAAAATGGATTCCTTTCGTAGCATCCACGATCTGAACACATTGTCTTCACTTAGTTCACCACTGTGTCCACCACATCGGTGTGTATAGAAGCTGTACGCGTCAAAGTTTTGAGACAAAAAAAATATTTTGCGGGTATAATGCGTTCGCATATTTTCACATTGTGCTCACACTGAATAACAAAAAGAAACACACATGAAGGCCAAAGAGAATCACCGTCTTAGCAACACGTGTAAACAAAATGATTAGTTTGAAATACCTTTATACCGTGACAGTGTGATAAATGAATGTTGGGCAATGAAAAAGCCAGCTCGTAATTACAATTTGCGCGTGGGCAGATAAAGGTCATTTGTACCAATTTGTAAAAAAAACAAACCCAAAAGATGAATGCTGGATAGGTGCTCATTAAAAATATGTCATCATTATTCATTATTGCATCGACTGTATATTCTATGAAACACAGGTGGAAGTATTATTTTCAAGAGGCCAAACAAAAAAGGTATTCATAAAGCACCTCCCAAGGCATCAGTAGCGATTATTCTAAAATGTTTATATGATCTTTTGGTATTCGCGGTCACTTGAACCATGTGCTATACCAACGAACTGGTCTATGCACTCTGGCACAATTATATTGGACGCTGTTTATTTTAGTAGAAAAACATCGATTTGGTACCTCCTGAAAGATATGTTATGTAAACTATTATAAAAAATTAATAAATTGTCTACAAAGACAACACCATAGTATGATAGATTATGTATTGATAACAAAAATATTTGTTGTCATCACACAGTTCCAAAGATAGTTTGATCACATGGTGGATTTGCAATAATTGTCATAGCTGCGGCTATTTTACGACAGGGATACAAACTTGTGTTAATGTTCCAGTGGCTAAAGCCCCTTTCACACCGGATCTGCGTAGAGTTAGGCTGCGTATTCATTAAACAAATGGTGCTGCGGCGTAGTCCTTGCGTAGGCTATGCGTAGACTGGCGTGTGATAACGTGCCCTGTGCATAGGTACCGATTACCAGAGTAGCTTACTGTTGCGTAGACTTGGCGTACTGTAGCGTAGTGTTGCGTACACTTGCGTATACAATGCATACTTTCTGTGTCTAGTGTCTACGCCGAAAGTACTTTTTTTTATTGCGTCCATCTCGCGTACCTCTTTGCGTCCCTCAGTGTATAGTTATGTAGGCCAGCGTAGGGAAGCATACGCTCGGCGTAGGCGGTACGCAACACTTCGCAACTTTACGCATGGCCCGGTGTGAAAGGGGCTTAAGTGACACATAAGTGACACACAATTTGCACATCACAGTTTGACCACATAACAGATTTAGAACATTTTCACCGTGCCGACAGTTTGCGTTTCTGATAAAAAATCATGAGTGTGGGCCAAAAAATGTGATCAAAGTGGACCTAAATCAGTGTCATGGTATCGACATTTTGAATGCAATGTGCTCACATCACTGTCGATGGCAAATTGTGACCGGGCCTTACAGCAGGGTGACTTTATGCTAAGTACTGTTACATACTGAAAGTATTTATCTGAATATGAAATATTACTATTTCTTCACATCTTTATTGTAAAATTGTACCCCAAATATGTATTCTTATTCATACGCCAAACGATGATGGTCACCTAAAAGCAATGATCAATAATAGGCGAGTACATACTGTAGATACCATCGGGTGGTTGTATTCGTTTTGAAATAGTCACCTTTACAACTTGAGTAAATTCATTAATAGTACATTGTTTGCTTTCACTAATTCCCCTTAATGAAACGAATTGTCATAATGTATCGTTAACTGAATGTGCATTTCAAAGTTGTATGTCACAGAACGAATTTCCATCTCATGAATGTGATGAAATAATAAAGAATAAAAACATTTGAAACTATACGTAATTATTCCGTAGTTAAGAAGTGTTGATTTACAAATGATTTTCATAAATGAAATTTATTTTATAATTTTTTATCTTGTCTTTGAATATTTTACGTGGTATTCAAACGAATTGTTCTTTTAAAGTCCAGAGCAATACTTGCCTCGGTTATACTTTTTGTTTTGTTTTCTTATTCTCTGCCATAGACACCTCGACATCATAATGGTTGCAAGCCGCGATATAGTCATGAACTCCCTAATTTATACCCATGTAAAAGTTAGCTGATCAGTCGTAACCCCCATGTATACAGGCCATGTATTTTATTAAAAGTCTTTGTAACATTGTTCAGATGAAAATGGTGCTAAGGTAGTGAGTTCAATGGTAGATGTACCATTAAAAATATTCTGAAAGTTTTAATGAGAACTGACCATTATTAATTATAAAAGTTGGGAAAAACTGATCTTATCGATGCCTCAATTCTTCCAAATATTTTATTACAATTTAATTACATTTTAAGGTGAATGTAAATCTTCACAAAGCAATGAACTGGCCTTATATACCATTTAAGACATTAAAGTGCTGAAAGATTTTTTAAAGCCTGTCTGTCTTATTTTCATGGAAAAACGGAAAGGATAATTCAAAAATGGTTGAGATATTTTTCTGTTAGAGACCTTCAAAGAAAAACATTTTTTATTAACATCGATATAAACATCGTCTAAAAGAACTCGTCTAAAGGACTAAGATAAACATCAGAAACTCATACATTTACAAGCTACAAGTTCTTGTTTACACCAGAACGTCGCAAATTGACGGTCGATCAATTTTCTCGGGAGACATACGTCATAATGAAAAAACGAATAATGGTTGATGTTCCCATGTATTTCAATATATTCTATCCTCTCTTTATGTACTACGAAATGAAAGCAACAAGTTGACCTGCAGACTTCAAGCTTTTTAATGACTTTAATGAGTCTGCTCATGCTGCTGTAACTGCTGTTTTGATGTATTGCGCGACCCTGAAACATTATGGTACCGTAGGCTTATGTTCTAAAATTATTACAGGTAATTTTCTTTTCAAGACATTTTGTAATCTGCGTCAGGAAGATTCACAACACGATATTTTTCTTACTAATATTACATTCCTTGTAAAAGGTCTTTTTCAAAAGATCATGCTTTATCACGTTGTCTTGTCATATTTAACGTAACGACGTTCTTACTTGGCATATCTTGTACATTTTAGCTTATATAGTGTTCGTAGAATGGACTAAATTAGGAGATATGTACTAACTCATAATAATTTTAGATTTTCAGAATAAATCGAAAAAACATATGAAATCATAAATATGTCCATTCACGAAGTGTAGATCTTATAAATTCGAATTGGAAAGAATTTTATAGTACTAACCATTAATATATATTCTTCAATTTTAATTTCACTTTCTAATTTATTCTACAAAAATTAATACAGATCATATAAACCAAGTGTTAACATGTACATTTACAATAAAATGCATACATGAAATAAGCTCATTGATATAAATAGTTTAATGCAGATGTATTTGCAAATGCAGACGGGTTATAGTCAAAATCTAAATATATTTTTCGTGAACTACCCCCAAAGAGGAAATCTTTAACCATTATTCTCCTACGTAATGATATTCAAAAATGTGAATTGACCATTCATAATCATGAAATAAACATGTTTGTAATTAACATATTTATTTAACTTGATGCAATGGAAGTTATGTAGTGCATTTTCTTTTAATAATATCTACGAATTACACTGAAAGGAGATTTTATGTTTCGTAATAACGGTGAAATCCAGAAGGAAGTTATTTGGCTAGAAGTATGAAGCGTCCTTTGAATCAAGTTGGATTTTCATATTTCATGACAATTTTCAAACATTACCATGATTACGTAGAAAAAAAAATTGAATGGACTAAACAGGTTCGCATTTATCATGATTATGGGACAACATAGCTTAATCACAGTTCTAAAATCTCCGGATATCCATAATATTTTGCTGTTTAGTACTCCTGCAAGACCTTTGACCGACGTCAGTGAGTGTTGAGTTATGTTTATCTCTAGAGTTAGGGTTAGGTATAATGTTGGATATTGTATTGAAGTTTTGAATCGTATTAGAGTTTTTTTTTTAAAGAAGCAGTAGAGCTTTGTCGTCGAAGCATGTGACGTACTAATCGTAACATCATAGTGGACGTATTTCGGTGAACAAAATGTAGAGCAATATTGTAATCCTTTTAAAAAAGAACTCGCCAAACAATCATAAATGTGGGAGGCACTCCCCACTCGTTATTTCCCAACGTTTGTCAGACCATGGAGAAATATTATCAAAGATACATAATTCTTTAGGTTTATTCAAAGTATATACGATAGAACTTGATCTTTTTCTCATCATAATCTTCATTCATTGCTCGCTGCACTGCATTTATAAAATGGCTCGGTGTCATTTTTAGGTTGGAGTAATCATTGTGTCTTGCACTGCCTAGCTCTGAATTATACTTTATACAACATTTTTCCCAATTTAGCTAATGGATTACATTTTCCAGGCCCAAATGGGAAATACAGTTTTGAATAAACCACAAAGTGTGGAAGATAGACTTGAGACTTACCAGTGCTGTATTGGTATCTCTATGAGCCTGCATGACAAATAACAAGAATTAAACTTTGGCCTACGTATTAGGGATTCCTCTTCTTCTTGTTTGTTCTTCTTTTCTTGGGGGGTGGTAGCTTCACATGAAGGGGTCTCATTTTTTGTATAAATGTAACCTGCCTTGCTTGATAACATATTAAGTGTCGTGCCAGCAATCAAACCCACGATCTTTTCATCGGTCCTGAAAAGCGCTGTATTAGAACTAGCTATTATTATTATTATTATTATTAATCCACTCGTCTACGACACCTCTGTATATACATACAGATTATGGTTATGCTTGGAGATGAAAAAATAATTAAAGACAGTGTTACCCTTAAAGAAGATATGATCGTGATCTAGCGGTTAAAGTGGTCAAAATGGATTCTTATCGATCGAATCGAGATTGAATGAAAGCTGGGTAACGCATTGCCAACCAATATAAGCTAGAGAGGGGAAAATATAATAAGAGAGGGTCTTGTAGGAGAGAGAGAGAGAGAGAGAGACGATAGACAGAGATAGAGAGAGAGAGAGAGAGAGAGAGGAAGGGGGCGTGGGAGAACTAGAATGAAATAATGTGAGAGAGGGTGTGCGTTTGTGTATGTACGTTTAAGTGTGTAAGGCACAGTGAGTGAAGGAGAAAGAGAGAGAGAGAAAAAAACAGGGTGCGGGAAAGAAAAGGCGATTGGGGGAAGAGAGGAAGGAGTGGATGTGAGGACGAGAGATAGAGAGAGAGAGACACAGGATTGAGAGAGAGAGAGAGAGGGGGGGCGGTGAGCGATGAGATGGAGAGAAAAAGAATGATGCGTAATTATACTTTCTACTGGATTCAAAGGGGAAAAGATTTAAGTGCCTGAAATATTTGGAATTCACATGAGAAGGAATGGTTACTATGGAAAACAATGCCCCGGGGTGACTTTAGGAGTAATGAATTGGGCCTTGCAATTCATGAATTTTTATAATGTGACGTTTTCTTCATCGATATATGAAACGAGTTTGCTTCATTAAAACCATCCATCAATCGATTTCGTACTCTCTTTCTCTATCTCCTTGTTCCCCCCCCCCCCCTCTCTCTCTCTCTCTCTGAATCTCAGATCCTTAGATGTCTATATTTCACCATAATTTCAACTTGAATTTCTTGCACATTACTCTTTTTCTCATCGATATGGTCATTTCTCTTGTTGTCCCCTTCCATTAACACGCTTTCTTTCATTAATATTTTCGATTGGGCTAAATCATTAAGTACTTTTGACAACTTTGCTTCTCTTTATTTCTTTCGCTTTCTGCGTCATGATTTCTCCCAGGTTTCTCCCTCATTTTCCTCCCTTTGTTTATGTCTTTGTCTTTCTTTCTCCCTCTTTCTGCTCACCCTATCTCTTTATTGTTGCTTTATCTTCAAGATAGGCAGAGATGAGCGGTGGAGGAGAAGAAGGAGAGGAACAAGAAGAAGGAGGAGAAGAAGAAAAAACTCCCATGTAAGCTGATAGAGCCTTCCATAGTTCTTGTTGCCTACTTTTCAATATTCCAATCCTCTCGTGTATATCGTAAAACTGAGGTCATCGGAAACTCGATCATCTTATGCATTTTCATGAATGAAAGAGTCAGGATTTAGATGCAATATGCATTGAGCAAATCCTGTCTTAAGATGGTCTGACACGAAATGATTTACCCGGAAGGTTGAGCTAGTGGTTTTTGTTGTTGTTGTTGGGTGGATGACGATGATGATGATGATGGCGATGATGACTGTGTTGCTGTTGATGGTGACGATGACGTTCTTGCCTGCATCGCAATAACAGATGGGAGGGGCGCCTACAAATTTATACGGCGATATTTATTTTTGCATTTTTTGTCTGCTCAGCGAAAGTCATGATAGTCGGACGACGATCCGATTGCACCTGAACGGCTCCTCCTCCTGAAGACGAAGTCACTGGTCCCTCAGTGAAAACCTTGAAGGTTAGACTAGATCGGGTATGGGCAGACAAACGGTTCCGCTCCTCTTATGAATACAGGATCCTACACCAAACCTTAAAACAGCGAAAAAAACATAAGAAGGATGTTCTCTATTATATTCCCTGTAGTATTTGTATAATTGACGAATAACATAAAATCATACTACTCGTATTTCGCATAGACGTGCAGACGTAATTCTACAAGATTCGAAATATATATTTTGTATCACTTTAAAATTGTATTTTCAAACAAAATTCAATCTTCAACATCTTCATATTCATTATTAGACTTTTACTGTCAAGAATAAACTGAGTACAACTTCAAGTATTTTGACAGCAACTGAACGGAAGTAAGAAAAGCAAACAAAAATGAACGCTGTTATCAAATATTAACGTTAGCAAGTTATTTGTAAAGATCGATGCTTTGAGAAAATACGAACGAGATGTCTGTCATGACGTTATAGACGAAACCCACGTTTTGGACCCACGATTAATAGCCCTGCATTTGTAAAAGCAAGATTACTCTTAAGTCATGATAGGTATATACAGCGTGTTATCACCATTCAATATGAGGCATTGGAGCATTTGTGTACTCCTACGCACCATAATGCTTATAATCTGTCGAGTATACAGGGCTGTCCATGTAGTATTCAGTCGGTTGGCCCGTGCTATTAGAACATCCAGCAGATCAGTTGATTCTCAATGCTGTGCTGTCGGAAGCTTGTCACCTGCATCCTATCAGAACTCGTGCTTCTACTCTTGTCCTCCCTTCCTCCCCCGTCTTTTTTTTTCTCTCTCTCTCGCGCGCGCGCTCTCTCTCTCTCTCTCTATCTGCCCTTATAGTGTCTTCCCATCTCTTTCTTTCATTGTCTCATTTCCATTCATTCTCTCTTTTCCGTTTCGCTGCTTTCATTATCCACCCCTTTTTCTTCTCTTTTCCTAATATTTTTTGTATAACATTATGATCATTATATTTCATAATCATTTTACATCTGTTTAGTTTTATTCTAACTTTTTGTATTTCAATACAACATGATTTTGTTCAACATGAACATGTTCTCATCTTTTTGTATCCATTGACATCTCTAGCTCTCCCCCTTTATCCATGCTTGTCATTGCTTTCGTCAAAGTATTTGTCTTCTATAATTCCTGGAAAACGTACATTTAAAAGTTAATTAAAATTGAAATAATATGTACATGAAACTTTTTTTTTCAATCTTACTTTGTACAAAATTAAAGACCCAACTACGTCAACAACTATTCAATGAGTTACATCTATATACCCCATGTGACTACAGCATTGTCTATCCTTTCTTCCTGTCTCTGCACCCCTCCCTCTCTCTCTCTCTCTCTCTCTCTCCCTTCTCTCTCTCTTTCCCCTCCCTTTCTCTCTCTCTCTCCCTTCTCTCTCTCTGTCCCCCCCTTTCTCTCTCTCTCTCTCTCTCTCTTTCTCTCTCTGTGTTTCCTCTCCCTGTATTTCTTTCTGCCCACCATGTTTCCTAACTCGAAGGGCCATGCATATTCACCTCAATGAGTCTAGTGACATATTCTAAAGGGCGTTAGTTTGGTTTCTTTAAATATTTTTTTTTTTTTGCTCAACGGGACGCTTGAAGATGCAGTAAGACGCGTAAGATGAAGGATGTGATTTATTTTCATTCACTATCTTTTGTTTCTGAAGATGTAAATCTTCTTAAATTTATGGAAATTGTCGGTCAAGGCCATATATTTGATGAGTTATAAATGAATCTTCAAGGGCCTGAGACTAAAACCACGGGGAGATCCATTAACATGACTAGAAGAGAAAATATGTATATTTGAAGTTGGAGAGAAACAAAATAAAAGTGAGACATTGCTACTCTGAGCAAATCAGCCGTGGTTTTTAGCATGTAAATCGGGAACCAAAATTGCATAAAAATAATCATGTGATTTCCAAAAAAATTGAGAGATTCAACTATGCTTTCTGTCAATTCCTTTTTTTCCTGATCATTTGGGTCTTTTTTTCTGTTTTTTTATTTCAAAAATGTTGTCTTTAATATTTCAAGTCCGTTTTCTGGACCTCGTTAACCAGGGAGCTAAAGTTACAAGGCATATTTTACATTGAAAAAAAAACAACACAAAAACAAGAACATATGAATAGAAATTTTAACATAGTGAAACAAAATAATGTAGGAAAAAAATCATGATAAAATAAGAACCACCCACACCTAAAATGCATCGAAAATGGATGGGATTTATTGATTTATTGATGGCATTTATTGGTGATTTTGAACATCCAGTCTAGCGAATGCTACCTGACAGAAAGCCCGAGTATTATACTTCTTTACACGGGGAGGTGATGAAACTGAACAATGTGATACGAGTTCGAATTGTGATTTGTTGTGGAGACGAAGATAAAAGGAACACCTGCCACCAAAGATTGGGCATAAAGGTAAAGGACACGACTCGAATTAAGATTTGAAATACAGGTGAAATGTATTTGAGTATTAACACGTAATTCATGAATGTGCCTGTTGGTTTGGAATGATGCAAATGGTATGAGACCTTTGCATCTCTCTCTCTCTCTCTCAATCGTATGCCATTTTCAACCCCGCCCTTCTCTCTCTCTCTCTCTCTCTCTCTCTCCTCTCTCTTCTTCTCACTCTCTCTGTTTCTTCTCTATCTCTTCCTCTCTCTCCCTCCCCCTCTCTGTCTGCCTTTAATAACTCGCACGTCTGACTATTTACCTTTTCCACCACCTCCACCACTCTCTTTATCTCAGTATACACCATTGCCTGCCCACGCTCTGCTCCCTTACTCATCTCCTTCTTATTTTCTCCTTTCATCGATCAACCTGGCCATGGATAGCCATCTAAATTGTTCAATAATTGAGGTACATCTTAAATGCAATCACCCTCCTAAGATCAACCGACTTCCTCTTCTTGATGGATGGTTCACCTGTTGGCGTGGGTGGTAGGAAAAGAAAGAGGCTTCACAAACGTTTTTGTTTGTTTTTTTTGTTTTTTGTACTAAAAAGCTAATCGTCATTATGTTCATCTCTCGTTAAAATGATATCTGAACTTCATCCTCAATTTTTATTCTTTTCGTAAAGATGTTATCACTAGATCAGTGGGACCCCAAACTGTAATGAATTCATAAATGTTCGCATTGGAATGGATATTGATATACACTGTAGGCCTAAACCATTTTCACACTAGTCTGTTTAATGTTCTAAAAAACTGATGTGTTTTGTTCGTATTCCTAACACACCCACACACACAAAAAAGAACACAATTCACACACTTGCTACTTTTTTCCTCTTTCACACACACACACACACGCATACACACACACGCCCACTCACACACATCCCCACACGCACACACACTTACATATTCTCTTTTCCCTTTTCTAGACATAGAAATAACAATCGTAATAATTTCTTATTTCACAAAAATTGAGTTTACCATCAACGCTCGTATATCAATTGCATACGTTGAGATATAGCAAAATCAGAAGTCTTCGAAGTTGTTTCCAAGATATGAAAGGCTTAACTCTAACCAATAGCTCTTTCAAAGAAACTAAATCATGCTTTTGTTTTTGATGTAAACAGAAAATAGTTCACAACTTGTTAACATGATAATTAGTTGTTTACACATTGAGTAAAAAATATGTAACCACTCCGTGTATATTGTATCTGATAATACATTCATATCTAAAGCTGATAGGCCTATGCCCTCTTTGTGAATAATATTGTATCAACTACAAGCGAGTTTTTCTTATTCTCTCTCCATGTTTTTATCTTTCTCTTTATCTTTAATTTTCCCATCTCATTGTACTTTCTTCCTTCTCTCTCTCTTCCCCTCTCTCTCTCTCTCTCTCTCTGTCCTTTTCCCTCTTTCTTTGCCCCATATACCCACACAATACACCCTAAGCTATTTAAAATTGATATTCTATCGATATTACACTTCTTAAAGAATAAGCCACTTAGATTTTCACAATGTTCCAAAATAATTGTTATTGTTTTCTCCCTCTATCCCTCTCTCCCTCTCTCCCTCTCCGCTCCCCTCTCTCTTTAACTCACTCATATTATGCTACCGGAAAATAAATGCTCTTTTGAATAACATTTGGTTTAATAATAGCAAGGAATTGCTCTCAAAATATATTTGTTATTCTGGTCAATTTAGGCTATCTTTAGATTTCTGGGTGAAGGGAAAACGAACAGATGTCCTCTTAGATAACACGTACTGACAGAATGACGAATCGCTGTACCAACACTCTAACATTTGCGGTTTGTAAATTCAAGCAACAGTTGATGAATATGTGATACTTCTGTGCTGCGGTCCGCGGTTTGGTGTATACTTGGATACATTTGAAAGATTACCCATAGGTTATGCGCATGATCTATGTCATTGTGCTGACAGAACTAGACGAATGTATTCTAGATGAATAAAAAGAGTTCAATTTGAGGAATAGATGGTTGTGAAAAGGGCTTTGTTATTATTTTGACGGGAAAGAGACAATCAAAGTTATTTTTTAAGTGAGGATAGATATAAATGAATCTACTTAAAGCTTATTATTGTTACTTCTTAAATAATTTTCACGTTGACGAGGTAATTTTCTGAGTGTAACAATTGTTCGAGGTTTATTGTCCAACGAATAGTCGTCTAGAGATATGACTGATATTATCTTTCG
>BEXV01000231.1:201546-215079 GCA_003118195.1 Hemicentrotus pulcherrimus | reverse complement strand
AAAAAAAAAAAAAAAAAAAATGTTTTTGCTTTATCGTTCCTCGCATTTCGTCCCCCCCCCCCCGATCATGAAAAGAAATTGCCGCCCCTGATGGTAGGCAATAATAGTGTTTATTTTTCTTCGTAAACACTAACCCTAACACAAAACTTTAATAACAACTATAATATCTGAGAACAGGTAATTTAAACCCACTTGTTACCCAAATGTTAATATTATTTTTTGACGAAAGGAGGCTTATAGAAATTGTCACCAGACCAAAATGTCAGATCATCACTTTACTATCAAAATTATTTTGTAATGCTCGTTTCTGTCATCCGTTGAACACTAAAAAACATGGCAGAGAGGACCCTCGATTACAGTATTGGTGGAAATACTGAATTCAGGAATCTAGAGCTCTCCATTTACACTCTAACAAGTGAAATGTTAAATAACCATTTAAAAGGGCCGAGGAGTGACCACTCTTTCGAAATGTCAGATTGAGATTTAACCTGCTATAGACTCAACCTTTATAATGTTGGATCCAGTATGTTAAAAGTGTTAATCTGCCGTTTTGAAAACTCATCGGCCCTTTTTAATAGTGATTTAACATTTCAGTGTTAGAGTGTAAAGTTCATACAACCAATCTAGCATGTTCACACTGTTGAAAAAAAATGAAGACGACAAACAAAAAATTAATTCGCAATGAGCATTGAACCAAATAGTAATTACGATGACAGTTCTCGGACGAGATGGCTCGAACAAAATAAAGTCTGACGAAGCGATTTGTTGACCCAGATCATAAAGACTGAATGCGCATTTAACAACTTCACAAATAATCCACGGACTACGATTATAATACTCATAAAATTTTAATAGCCATCATCAATCTTGTAAATGAAAAAGGATTATAACTGAAAGATATTAATTTATTAAAAAGACAGTAATGATTGATTTAAAGAGACCAACATTTCTCCATCTCATTTAATTTTTTAAGGGAAATAGATTTTATTGGATTGAGAATTTAACTCAAATTTTAATATGAATTGAGCCCGTCTCATATTTGATGGTATTAAGATTATTTTCTTTTTAAACATGTTTTTATTAGCTTGATAATGTTAGAAAACTGTATCTGGAAAAATCAACGCCCCTGAAAATAATTCAAGCCTCATACAGGAACGGGTGATTTCATTTGAGAATTGTGTATGTTTAAACATAAAATACAATTTATCTAATGTATTCAAACGGTGCGCATCCCTAAACTAATAAAATGACAGGTGAATGACAGTAACATCTCCTCAATAAGGGTTGGGGATATATAGAAACGTCCATAAATTTGCTTAAGTTTGAAGAGCGGTCTATTGTAGAGTCAGGCCTATATTTTCATTGTTTAAAATACAGTGTTCTCCTGATTTCATGCGTCTCATTTTTCAAATCGATATTACGTGGACTTTGAAGATTAATCTCTGTTCCAAATCCACTTGTGTTCGACGTCTCATCAATTTAAATTTCAACCAACTGATAAATATCTTCGAGAAAATAGGAAATTTCTTGGTTCGCCGATCGATTGGACTTCCACAGCGTCCAGACATAAACAGTGCATTGATTGAGACTCAATCATACAATCCCCTCGGGTAATAATGACATGGAAAATGGAATAAAGGTAGACCTATCGATCCTAGGCAGAGTATAGGATATCCACTTGTTGTCTGCCAGACTATTTTTAGACCATCTCTTCCCTTTCGTAATGCCGCGCTCTGAGTGGTGACGTAGATCGTGAAAGGTCTTGCGATGAAAGGTTGGCGTGATGAGACGTGAACCTTCAGGTGAGCACTGTTATGAGATGGAGAGAAACTGGAGTGAAAGGGAAGGAGGTTTGGAGAGAGGGGATAGAGAGAGAGAGAGAGAGAGAGAGAGAGAGAGAGAGAGTGAGAGGTGGATATTAGAGATAGAGTTGGATATTATGAAAGGTTGGCTTTATGAGACGCGAACCTCAAAGTGAGTAGGCTTTATACTACAGTATTATGATTTGGAGAGAAACTGGGGTGAACGGGAAGGAGGTATAGAGAGAGAGGATATAAAGGGAGAGAAAGAAAACATGAAAGAGGGAGAGAGAGAGAAAGAGAGAGAGACAGAGAGACAGACGGATTTAATATTGCGTTCGAAAAGAGAGATTGAAGAGAGCCGAATGCAATAACATGAAAATGGATCACGGAGAATGAGATTGGGGTTACCAGATCAAGAAAGTGTTGTCGATAGGGGGATGGGGAGGGAAAGCTTCATTGTTTAATAAACTAGCTGAAAACAATTTTGTGTAGAAAAAAATTTGCACGCCTTGATTTGGTGTATGACGTCTATCACTTTTTTATATTTTATAGTTCATTACTAAGTATCCCAAAGAGAATCCATCACATGAGAGAGATTAAACCTACTACCAACGAAACACAGTGTAGTTTGTCTTTCTACCAGTATCAGCTATACATTGTTGATAGAAAGATACATGGTTTACTTAAATCGAAATAGTTTTGTTTAATATATCGAATGCATGCCTTTTATTCTTCTTTTTATGAGGATAACATCGAGCAGTATCTTAATCGTGTTAATACCGAGCTAACGCCTTTAAATGTTTTTTTGAAAGAGATATCATTACGTCGCCATACAATGCTGTGAATCATCGTCATCATCATTATCATCATCATCATCACCAATACCGCCTGCATTAGACTTAGTGTATCATCCAGACCAAAGACGTCATCCAGACCAAAGACGTATTGAATGTTTTTATTGTACTTGTACTTGTACTTGTATTTGTAATTATTCATTTACATGGTATATAAATGCTCTGTTTTTTTAATAAAACACAAATACTATTTGTTTTTTATTTGTACATCACGTGAAAGATACACAGGAAATATATAAGTCATTAAATGAGTACTGTTTGTATATATGCATTATTTTAAATTTAATTAAAACTTCGGAAGACGAACAACGGTAACTCATATTAAATCAATTGCGCTTGACCTTTAGTATGAAATGAAAATACCAGCAATAGCAGTGTAAAGACAAAGTACAAACACGAAATCCCTATTCTGGATGACACATATTTTACATGCACATAAAGTGTAGATGCCCTGTTTGATTATTGTCGTGAAAACGGTTGAATTATTCATTTATCTGTCAAAGAACATAAAAAAAGGATCCCTGAAAAAGAAAGTCAGCGTTTAACTTTGGACGGGTGAAAATAGGATTAATGATGTGTCAGTTATATGTTGGGTTATATTTGCGTTAAGTATTTGTACAAATAATATATTCAATATTTAAAAAGTCATTTCAAAGACATTTCACGAGATTTCCCCCTTGTAATCTTGCATCCAGTGACCTTTTTGGCTGTGATTTGTTTTGAAATGTTAATAATCCCTCTGATACCAGCCTAATCCTGAATGCTCTCGCATAACTTAATAAGTAATTTCAAAGACATTTCACGAGACTGTCTTCGCGCACTCTTGCTCCAGTAACCTTTTTGGCTGTGATTTGTTTTGAAATGTTAATAGTCTCTTTTATACCGAAACAATCCTGAGTGCACTCGTGCTGCAATCTTGCGAAAAGGTCAGACTATTAAAACACTTTCGAAAAACCAATTCTCTACTTTTATAATGTTACCAAGTCGTTGGTTGTCAACATTATCACGTGATTAGAGAAACGGAACGTTAGAATATCCTTGATTCCCACCATCAACATCATTTCGCTTGTAATACTAGAAAAACCGGATAGTTCTCTCGCTACTTTTTGCAATAATGTTAGATTATTTAAGCGACATTACTTCATCTGTCTTCGCTTCCTCTTAAAAGGAACCAAGTCCCAGGTGACCGCTATTGTGATGAAACATGAGGTAGCAGAAGACGAGAGAATGTCCTTGTTTCCTGCCATTAGATATCAGTTTGCTTGACATAAATAGGCCAATTCCTTATTATCGATAGCGACAGCGATAACGTTTGAGAGTAACAAAACAAATGAGAGAGAGAGAGAGAGAGAGAGAAGAAAAAGAGAGAATTTGTATGCATATGAGATGATATACACATGTAATATTATAATAATGTGATACAATATTATATGTTTATTTCATCATAATCTTAATAACTAATACAATGTTAACATCTTCTTTAGATTACAGCGCCAATGTTACGCAGCCGGCTTTCAACCATTAATGGTACGTACATCATTTAAAACGAAGGATATTAATTTATTATATTTCTATTTTCTCTACTGCATTCTCAGTAGTCACGTTCTCACATCATCCATATTCGTTTTAGTAGCACCACTCTTAGTTAGAAGATCATTATTTTATCATTTAAAACACAAATTTGCAGTAATGTGTAATAAAGAAAGACAAAGTAGTTTATAGAGACAACATTGATGGTGTATACATCTTGTTCTTGTTTAGATAGTTATTTATATCATTCTACCTGTTGTTGTAATTCTCGTCCTCCTCGTCCTCCTCCTCTTCTTCCTGTTCTTCACCCTCCCCTCCTCCTATACTTCTTCTTATCCTTCCTCTTTTTCTTCTTCTCTCCATCTTCCTCCTCTTCTCTTTTCTTTTTCTTTTTTCTTCTACTCTTAATCGTTCTTCTTTTCTACTTCCTCATCATCTTTTCCTTTTTTCTCTACTTTTTCTTCTTCCTTTTCTTCCTCTCTTCTTCTCTCTCTCTCTTCTTCTTCATCATCTTCTTTTACTCCTACACTGAGTCTTTTTATCATCTCAGATAGTAATTTTGATGCGATTTCATCAAATTATCTCCCCTCAGGAACCTTTAATGAAACATAACTGTGCCTGACGCTGTGTCAATAACAGATTGGATTGAATTCATCGGGTTATTTCATTTGTTAAATGAGATTTATAAAGTGGTGCTAATGTAAATATATATAATATCGTAATGAATTCCCATTCGAATTGCGTCTTTCAAGTCAAAAAGGCGTAAAGCTCATCTGGTCATATCTTTGCAAAGGATTTGTTTTTCTTGCTATAGGCCTATATCAAGCTTATCTCTCGCAGCTACACACTCCGGATGATTAAAGACCGCTGCCATTATAGGCTGACTAAAAGATGAAAATAAACGGCCGCATACCCTTTATTTTATTACTCTTCGAAAAACTTTGTTATTACCACTCGTTTGATGTATAAAAAAAAAACTTATTTAATACGCAGAATGACAAGGATCAGATATAAAGTTAAACACGATAAACGCGTTTCTATTTTATCTTCTTTTTTCTTCATTTTATCCAACTCTCATCGGTGTCATTAGAAACTGCGATGTATTTGCTAGTGGGTACGTACTTACGAGGGGCTGTACACCACTTTGCACGATTCAAATTGTGTCGGTTCTGACAATGGACTATAGCTACCATCGGAATCAAACGGAACTCTCTCCACAGAAGAAACGTATTAACCCAGATTACTATCAACCGGACTTCTCGCTCTCGGATTTCAAACTACTTATGAATATTCATTGGAAGTTAACCTAGTATCGGGAGCCAGGGCTTAATGGGTGAAAACAGGCTTTTCCATGAAACTATGTAAGATTTATCGCGGATTGTTTTTTTTTTATGACGTTGATGTAAAGAGAGAGAAAAAGAAGGAAAAAGATCAGTCATATCATGCACATTAATAAACGAAGTGAGCGCAGGGATGAATTACGATTATATCTTCTTTTTTTAAACTGTGCTATGATATAACCCTCATGGTATAAGTTCTCTCAATTCAATTATAAGAAATCATATGAAAATATATTTGAATAGAATAAGCTAAGATGTATTACACCAACTGTTGTATAAATGGATCTTAAAAGCAATATGTTACAGAGTTATCACAATGTTGATGCATATTGTATTATCCTTATTGTATTTCAATACCCTAACCCACTACGGGTTATATAAGGTACAGTGAGGATGAGAATTTACAAGGGTTTTCATCTCAAGAGATTGTTTGTAACAAAGAACAAAGACTATCAAGTTCCGTATAACCGTTTCAAACCAAAATAGTTTAAACAGATGGTTGTACTCTATTAAATAAATGTGTTGTTAAACAATACCACGGTACTAGATCTCATATTAACCCTTTCTTGATTTACGCAATATTAACTTATTATTAACGCGAATTTGTTTTTAAACAGACAAATACGGAGGGTTTAATTACATTTTTTGTTGCATAATCTTCGTTCTTTTTCAATACAACACCACTGGGGGATTAACGAATAGAGACTATCGGTTAATATTGAATTAAACAACTTCTAGGGAGAAAATTCATAAAGGGATTTTGTTTTAGGAGCTTTTGGTTTTGTAAATGTTTCAGTAACACGGATGACGTGATTTTATTGTAACACGTAATGTTATTTAACATCGCGTTGACGCACATACACTATGGTTATTGCCATGGATATAGATTTGCACGTAGCGAACAACGCACAACAATGCACAAGTTCTGAATAAAGATTTCCTGATAACTTTATCTAGTAAGTTGCAATGAAGATAGATTTATACGAAATAAACTGAGGTTTGAATTGTATTTCATTGTACTCATTGTTGAAGAACCCCCATCGTCCTACATGTATATCTTAACAACGTCATCTTGCAGACGTCATAAATTTGCAAGTTATCACGATTATTTGAGGACTTTATGAGTGAGAAAAGGCATTAACAGGGTTTGTTCATGGCGGTATCTATAAGGAAGATTTATGTCGGGTGGATTTTTAACCACTTTGTAATTATTTTTTGTATGACGTTAGTGAACAAAGACGATTATCTTGTCACGCACAGTGATCTACTTCTACTATCCATCACGTCTAACCGTAAATCTTCTGTATAAGCGTTTCTGGATAAGTTGTAGTGAAGATACATTTATACGAATTGAACTGAGGATTTTGCTGTATTCCATAAACTTACTGTTGAAATAACACCCATTGTACTAGATCTCAATAACCCCTTCTGGATGACGCCAATAATTCGTCGCGAAGCCGTCGCGAAAATTGACATAAACAAAATGAACGAAGGCTGACTTACACTTTTGTTTTATTTCTATTCTTGTTCGATAAAACACCCACTGGGTGCTTAACGGATAGAGTTTATACTCTCATTCGATACAAAACGACTCATCCAGGAAAGTAATTCACGGAGATTTCACGGAGACTCTTGCGAGTTTCTTTTTTTTAATATTTACTTCGTCATTAATACTTGTGATATTGATGAACAAAGACGATTGTTGTTTGTTATTAGCACGAAATGAACCAAAGTCTGATTTATATCATGATACATCTCTTGATATATTTTATTGTAAAATGTCATACCCACCGTACTTATATAGACACGTCTGAATATGTTTATTCTGGATGACGTCGAAACTTAGTAAGATGTCGAATTTTCCATGAAGATTATTTTATACGAAATGAGAGGTGGACTGAATAGTTAAGATTTTTAATCTCATTATCTTGATAAAACACCTACAATAACAATTGTTGAAGAAAAAAAAAACCTGGGTGGATGGAGTCACCGGGGCAAATGAATAATGATGAACTCATTTTATCCATTTTAGCAAAGTATCAAAGAATACTTTTAATCATCTAAACAGAAAAGAAGTTTAACCATTTTGGATGTCGTAAAAATTATTTCTGTGAAAGGACAAGATTTTTTCTGTTTTAAAATAGTTTGCCTAAAGCCCCACTGTTCTACTTGTAGCTACTTGCTCCCTCTATGTAGAAAACTTCCCCAATCGGTGCCTGTTGGTCCCCATGATCTTCTATTTCTTATGTAATTTGAGAGCTGAGTTGATGAGATAGCAACCTGTCAGTGACCTCGCTGTGTGGTCTAATCCCTCTTAGCCACACTAGTGTTGATAAGCTTTAATTGTTTTGCATGTTTCATATTATTTTACGCTGTTTCTTGTGTTATTGGAATACTGGTTAGAATCATATTTTCCACATTCTGGACGAAATAAATAAATATAAACATCAATATAAATATCAATATCAAGGTGGCTTTTATCATGTTATTAGTAAAACTTCATTTAGGTACACCAATTTGAAAACAAGGGTATATTTAAAGCTTATTTTAGAATGTCATGTAAATACCAATGTAGCAGAGAGAGAGACAGAGAGAGACAGAGAGAGAGAGAGAGAGACAGACAGATAGAGGCAGACCGAGAGAGAGAGACAGAGAGAAGAGGGGTAAGGGAAAGAAAGATAGAGAAAATGAAGAAAAAACGGATGAGAACTAAGAATTTGGAGGGAAAGCGCGATTATTGAGAAGAAAAAAAATAAACGAAAATACATAGACAAAAATGGGGGGGGGGGTATTTTTTTAAAGAGAGAATGTGCATCGGACAAATTTAGGGGAGGGCGGGAGAAAGGGAGAACGGAAGAGTCTCAGCAAAGAAAAGGAAGAGGAATGGAGGGAGAGACATGGAGGGGTGGGCAAAGTAAGGGGATGGAGGAATGAGGGAGAAAGAAAGAAAGAAAGAAAGAGAAAGAGAGATGAAACAGACAGACATTATAGAGAAAGAGAGATGGAGAGCCAATATAAATCCTAGAATAGCCTCTAGATGTAATAAAATACATCAACATCTGTGTTGTCCTCCGGGGAATGGAACAACACCAAGTCTAGACATGGACGCTCTCATATTAAGAAGGAGAAGGGATCAGCATCCGATAGTGTTTTTGGATATCCGATGATCATTAGTTTTCATATTGCCAAGCTGTCCGTTTCTCTCCATTACAATGTTCGATTCTTGGCGATCAGGGTGATCCAACACATACTGGTCCATGCAGGCTTTATATCGCCAAAGGGTAAAGGGCTGTGATTGGGTTTTCAATGTGTAATAGATTTAGGGTTGGGACATGGGGCCGGGTTTCATGTCCCGGTGGAATTTGGTCAGTGCTAGAAATTGACAGTGGATCGTAGATCCTTATTCTTAGATACATTAATGGTGATTACGAGGAATCGGTGTGGCTCATTTGAAAGTAGCGTTTGATTGTAGCTCGGAAGGTCACGGGTTCAATACCTCATTATGAAAGCAGAGGAAACGAATTGAAATTTGTACACCTAACCCCGTCCCCGCTCCTATTATAGTAGAGGGTTTTTTTAACGTTGGTTGTTTAAAATAACTTGGAGCTGTTCACTAATGCTTATTTAAAATATTTCATAATTTAGGACTGGAAACAAGAACCTGGGAGAAAACAAACGAAACAATGTTTTTAAAAAACTGAAAGAAATCATTAAATACTGTGACTCCGAAAACGAGACATAATTCAAAATAGCCACACATGCTGAGTAAACATAATTCTTGTAGAGCCACACATTTTATAACAGGGATGTTGTTAGAAACTTTACATTGATGTGCTACGTATCATTGTTTTATTACACGGGAGGACTCTCAAAAAACGACGCTAGCGTTCAACTTTTAATAATGGCTATTTTTACCTTGCGAGACACTTGGAATTGCTTATTTTCCCTTGTTTTCAGAATGCTGTTTTTATTCGGTCGTTGGATTTTGAGATGCTAATTAATCCAGACTACATTCCTCTGTTTTGATGAAATTAAAGATGGCATACATCGTCTGAGAACTGATGCTTTCTATTTAAATGGCTTTTTGTCAGCAGAGATGCCGTTAATGGTTAGTAGTGGCGCCATCACTAGTCCCCCAGAGAGCTGGGATATGATAGATGTTCATCATATTAAAACAAACATGACACATTTAAACTGTCTGTAGTTTAGGAGTATGTTTTATGTTAGGAGAGGGTGGTAGTCGATTCCCCAGGCTCTAATTAGTCTGCTCGATCTAGAAATTTTTTTATTTTCTAATCCAGCCAGATGGAGGAGTGAATCAACTGTATATATTTATATATAAACATGGGATAATGACTGAATGTTTTCAACCTCTGTATTTCATCTCTTATTTTTATACGTTGCTTCTGTTGATAGTATCAGTAACCGCTCTTTTTTCCCCGAAGATTTGTTGTTTCAAAAATATACTATAGGGTTCATGATCGGAAGGCTGGTTTCATCTTTTCAGGTCAACGAACTATCTTTGTTAAGACTCTGATTCGAATGGGAATATCGGAACAGAATACTGGAACAATAATATTGGATAAATAACCGACCCCTTTGAAGAAGAAAAAAAGTACTAAATAGATGAATTGATAATAAAAAATAAAACATAACAACAACAACAAATATATATATAAAACAAAGAGCTTCAATCACGTTTGGATTCTAATAACTTTTACGTTTCTCGAAGAAAATCCGTCTGGTTTTAAAAAATCAGTGTGTCCAGAATTTTGAACCTACGAAGTTCTGTCTTTTCCCAAATGGGGAACTGCGCCATTAAATGCAGAAAGCATTATGGATCCTTATAAGAATAAATGGAAAATAGATAGATGAAGATCTCACAAGATAGCTGCTCCTAATTTAACACCCTTACTAAATAATGTCGACTTAAAGTTCTGGTGATAACTATTGTAACCCACATGTGACATTGAGTTAAGTGTATCAATTAACGGATGGAAACCATTAAAAAACAAAAACGTTTTAAGCCTTCAAGATAAAGATATCAATCCGTTGAATCACGCATCTTTGGAATGAAGAACCTCCAGGATGACCAAACTGAGGAAACTGGAAATATTATAATCTTACAATTAAATCTGTCAGAATCCACATTAGCGAACGTCCGGAATATTCTTTTTCCAACTACCGACTTTGCTTCTTTGGTCATAATATTCAACCCTTATTTTGGTTTCAGACGTTCATGAATGACGGCACATCTGCACAGATGAGGCTTTTTCATCTCCGTCATTCCTTCAAATACCATGAAATATTCATGGCGCGAAAGGGCAGGATTTATATGTCTTTGAGAAAATTATTTTGTTCACTTTTCCCTATCGTACTTACCATTTCCCCGGCCTCTATGTTTTCTGCTTAAAGGGAAGGTTGAGTTCTGGCAAGAGGTGACAAATAATTTGCGAGCGTTATCATTGTATTATGCAATTGTGGAAGATCACCAAAGAAAAAATGCCTTTATATTCTAAATATGGCATGTAACATCATAAAAATCGGGAGGGATTTTTATGCCACATGTTCGTGTAGTTCCATATACATCTGTCTGTGTACGTGCTTGCAACTTTACCAAGACTGGGCCAAATTTCTTATCATTTTGATGATTCGAGAACCTTGCAGTACACACCAATACTTATGTGTTAGATGATAAACCTTTTCTGATCAATTCCACAACGTTCCTTTCACAATGCAATCGCATGACCAGAACTCAACTTTATCTTTAAAGAGGTTTAGATAATGCGGTGATCAGTAGAAACGTGCCTCTCGTCACCATTAGCTGGGTTTCTGCACATGTAGGTTAATAATGATTGAAAAGTCATGTTTGTCCCGGAGCGACGGACATTCTCAACCAGGCGTACGAAAGTTTGCAAACAAGCCAAACGGGCAGGGTTTGACCGCTTGAACGTCCCGCAAAGGGTCCCATTATGTTGCCTTGTGGGACTCTTGTACTTTTTAAATGTAAAATATTTTCATCTCAGTGTTATACAAAGTATTCGTGCATCTTCTTTTTATCAAAGGATGTCAAGAGGAGATGCTGAGAGTTTATTGAATAAGTAATCAAATTTAAACGAATAATTCTGTAAGTATTGTATTAAATAACACAATCTTTAGAAGAAAAAAAACATACTAAATAAAAACGATTTCAAACACAGCGCACACCACGTACTGAGAGCTCTTTTCTTCAATCTACAACTCATAAAATGAGTTAAAACGACCTTTTAGTAAATCTTAACTTTGCTGCAACGGACCATTTCCTGCATATTTATATTTCCTCATTAACTTTGAAAAAAAAAATCTTTACCCTTCCTCTCTAATGCCAAACTAATTTCGTTTAAATGGGTATCATCGGAACATTCTTTGTCTTATTCCTTCGTTTCGTTACTTTTTATTTTTACATTTCACGAGAAATCGGTATAGAAAGTGTATCAATTCAGAATATAATGTAGTATACATATATTTTGTTAGTAGTTTTGATCTTAAACATCATTTCCTTTGCCTCTCCACACTAGTTTAGCAACTGAGACTATTCTCGTTTTCAAAACTTTTCAGAAATGTTATCATTTTGACTTTATACCTGTATTTATGGGTCAGGATTCGCATACACATTCAGCTGTTTTCCATCCTGTATCACGTATGATAATAATGATGAAAATGATGGCGATGATGGTGGTGATGTGATGGTGATTATAATTATGATAACGAAGTTGACAGTGATGGTGATGATGATGGTGATGTCAATGGGAAAATGATGATGATAATGATTTTGATGATGATGTTGTTGGCGCTGATAATGGTGATGATGATGATGCTGAAGATGATGACGATGATGGTGATGATTGTGATGATGATGAAAGCCAGTGATGATTAACATCATAATTAAGAGCGTAATTCTGTCTACTGTTTTGTGTGCTTGTGTACGGCCGATATATTATCATATTGTGTTATTTGATTATTTTGTATGACTAAGCATGGCATGCAATGTAATCATCTTTCATAAAATTGTTCAGAATTATACATATAATACAAGAAACCACTTGAAAGGGTGATTGAGGAAAATTCTGGCGGCTGGTTTGATTTTGATATTAATATTCATATAAACATTTGATATAACCGTCATAAAATATTAATTAGCATCTGAAAATCCAGAGGTAATCCTAGTTCAAAATCTTTTTTTTTTAATCCAGTCTTCTTCAGATCGAAGGATGAGTGAGGGCCTTAATAAGTCATGAGAAATATGTTATGAATGACATACATAAATCGCAAATATGGGAGTTTCAAATATTTCGAGCTTGATACATCTGTTTATTATTCAGCATTAATAATCCTTGAAGTTCGTACAAAATAGACATAACTCATTCTGGCAGTACAGTGTGTCTCACAAAAGTGGAATAAGTAATTTTGCATAAAAAATACATGTAGCTTTGTGTGAAAAATAAATTGTGCCATCAAGACAATGATTACACATAAACATTTGCTTTTATTTGGCATTTTCTTGATTTTGACATAACAGACTCACTTTTGTTACTTAAACGCATACGATTATTCGTATTAAATCTAGCTGCTGGTGTCAAGGAGGAAGATATGGCTTTTGATACGTGGATTCAGCTTAAACCTAGTCGAGGGTTGATTTTTTTTTATATTTTAGAACACTATTACTCAGTCACTCATGACAGCAACGTTACTAATAAGTATCATCAATTATATGGAATGCAATTCACTCTCTACTGTGAAGGTCACAGACCGATGTCATAACTTGTCCTATATAGACAAGATAAATACTACCAAAGTAGGGTATCTTTTTTATGATACATGCTGTAGTATGTACCTCGCGTTTGCAAGAAAAAGTCATCTTGGAAGTGAATCAATCGCGTGAAGAATAAGTGACAGAGGAGCAGAGAGGATGATTTATGCATTAGCAAAATTCCTTAAGGATATGATGGACTTCAATTATTATTGGGG
>BEXV01000231.1:187056-198649 GCA_003118195.1 Hemicentrotus pulcherrimus | reverse complement strand
CTGATTTGCATTTCATCTACATTATCTGACCCCCCCCCCCCGCCCAATCGATGCCAGCGCCCTTTCAATAGCTGGACCCGAGCTACGCCACTATACCTCTGCGTGTTAATTCATAAACATAATTTCCCCTCAAAAAAACCAAGTAAAACACCAATTCATTAATTCCTACATTTGGATTCATGGTAACTAAAGGTGTCATTCTGGAGGTCTTCGTTAAAATATTTCTTGAAGGTTTCATTACTTCCCCCTCCCACCCCATCCTTTAATGGACTGGTGCCTCTGGTGACACATTATTTCGGATGAGTGGGAGTTTGAAGTTAATGCTGATAGCCGTTAACTCATTATACTTTTACTTAAAGGGAGTCAGAGCTCAAAAGAGACGAAATAGTGAAAGAACGCAATTATCTGGGTCATGGATAGGCAGGCATATTACGTTTTTGTTTTGTTGAAAGGCGATCAAAATAGTCATATAGCGACCAGAATTATGTACAAATCTACAGTAAGCTTCTGATATTGGATCCAGGATTAACATCATCGTGTAGAAAGGTCACAAAGGTTTTGAGACTACATTTTTGATTTATTTCTGGTTTCATTATAAAAGCCAGGAGGTCTCTATGTACATATTCCTTTTAATAGTACAGGTTTCAATGAGAAACCATTTGTATGTGAAAAAAATTGTGGTCTTTATAGGCAAGTCGTCTTTTAAATCTGGTGTTTGCTAAAGCAGGTTTGAATGTTCAACGGGTGTATAATCAAAAAAAAAATACAAATGAATGTTATAACATTCACGTGAGTTTCAAAATAGGATTTGAGAATACATCACGTGATAGTTTTTTTAATTTTTTTTTTTTAATTAACAAAAAAAAGGGGAAAGTTAGAAAGATTTGAGCACTACCCATCTTTTTCAAGTTTTTTCTTCTTCTTCATTTCATTTTTTATTTAATGGTAGGACGAGTTTGGTTTTGTAAGTTGGTTCACGAGTAATCATCCTCAAAGGTCACCATAATTACCGATCGTACTGAAAAGGTCAATAACAATGGTTTCATGATTTAAAGACGTGATTAACTTTTACGAAGCCATATTTAAGTAGTATCCGTCTGCATCTTATTTTTAGTCCAAAATGTCACATCCATTTTCCTCGAATTGGCACAACAACTTTGGTTGTTGAAGATTGTCAGCTCTTGAGTTATTTTCAATGCCTGACAGAAATACCGATTAGGGTTTATCTAGACTATTATTAGGATGGGTTCTTGATGTAGAGGTAGCTAAATTTGACGAGGGTCTCATATTATAATCCAGGCATATTCTTATCTGAAATGTCACATACATCCATCTCAAGTTACTAAAGTGTCCATTTTGGTTTCGATGAAGATGGCTCTTAAGTTAAAAATCCTCAAATGCCGCAATAATACCGAAGAAGGCTAATGGTGCAAGAGTTGATGATACAGAGATATTAAATTAAACCTAAAAAAGGTGTCATACAATATTTAAGCATATTTTTTAAAAGCATCGTCATTACTCAAATGCATCATTTGTCATATCACTATAACAGCATAATTAGGACTTTGAGCAACGACTTTGGTTTTGAAGATTAGGTTGATGGTGGCGGTCTTATCGCAATAATTCCACAGGAGAAAAATCCGCATCGTTTGGATCACAAATACGTGCGTGGAATCCGAAAACTTTCGAAGCAGAACTGATCAGAACTGGAAAAGGCAAAAGAAAAGTAATAATGATAATGACGTCATTCATGGACATGTTATCAAATATTATGAACCTATATATCAAACCATATTCATAATTACTGCTCCTTAATGTTATTTATATTAAAACACAAAAAACAAACGTCGAAGTCCGTGTATTTTAAAAGTTACGCGTATGGGAAAAGTTTTGCTATAGGAGAGCAGACGTAAGACATATTAAATGGATGAGTTCAGCCTTTTTCAAATTCAATTCAAAACGTTATCATTGATTTCTCTACATTTATGAAGGGGAAAGACATAGTGAAAATTGAAACTGACTTATTGAAAGAATAACAATGTTGTATGCCAAGCCCAGTGAAATAATTCAATCTAGTATTGGAATTTGGAGGGTAACCCTATCTGGAATTCAGCGTCACCGTTCTCTGAAGATCTTAATTTTTTAGTTGTATCACCACCGCATTCTATCTTTGGCAATAGTGATGGCAGCGAGACATCACTTGAATTACATGTAGATGTAAAGTTCATGAAATAACTTGGAAATTTCACTTTCTCTGAAAGTCTCGCTCGCGTCTTGAATTAAGTTATTCACATGAAAAATCCATCACTTTATTAAATTTGGTTATCCTAGGTCAAGAGTAAGAATTCAAAAGAAAGGTCTACAGTCTTTCAGGAAACATGATGGGTAAATTTGGGTCAATTATTGTACGCTGTTCTAGCCACGGAGGAAAAATGTGCGGTAAATTTATTTTGACGTCTACCCCGTTTAGATCTATGTCACGCGGTGTCACACAAGACGACTGTCTGAGGTAAACGCGGTAAACGCTGAAGTAAACGCGGGGTGACGTGACATTCCCCCTCAAACACGAGGGACCGAGCGCGGGGCCGTTTACATTGCGGTGCACGTCTGCGGTAATCGCGAGGTACGTTGTCATGGTAACACGTCCACAGTGAAGATGTACAAAAATAAAATCAAAAGACAAAATAAAAAACAAGAGAAAACTTCTCTAGGCAGTGCCGCTCATTGACGATGTCTACATTGAATATAATTATTTGTTATTTAAAAAAACACCAAAACATTCACCAGACAAATAGAAAATCAAGGTTTCATATGATATAATTTTTTCTCCATTTTATTGCGAAATCTAGGTCAAACACCTTGTTATTGTCAATGGCATTGTTTAAATCCATCTTCACGGCCGATCACGTACGTGGAACAAGGGCGCGCGCTTTAAAGCGAGGAAACTTCCGGTTTCTACCGCGCAAACGAGCGCAATCAACGGATCATACCGGACTCCTCCGAGAATTGTGCCGTGTCGTGCTAGATCATGGAACTTCTATACCCTGTTTAGATCTCGGTGTCACACCAAACGACTGTCTGAGGTAAACGTGGGGTGACATCCGGTTTCTACTCCTTTTAAGGCACTGGCAGTGACGTCACATTGCCTTAAAAGGGCAGTCCAAGTTCTCGTCGTGCAGAATCTAAATATCCCTAATGTTGCGTCTTTGTGCTGCGAGCGTTTATATATTCAGTGGACAAAGGACGACATGACGTAGGCTCCGGAGGTTACCTCGCGTTTTTCATAGATCTAAACGGAATATAAGATCGTGTTCACACGATCGGTAGAGGCGTTGTGATCTAGTAGATAGTCACCAGACTATCGCATGATTCGTGAATCCCCCCTATCCCCCCCCCCCCTTTTCCACCCTCTCTCTCTCTCTCTCTCTTTCTCCTATCACTCCATCTCTCTCCATTTATCTTTGTTTCCCTCTCTCTCTCTTTATCTTCCCCTTCTCTCCCCCATTTCTCTTTCTCTCTCTCACTCTTTCTCTCTGGCTCTGCCCCCTCTCTTTCCCTCTCTGTCACCCCCTCCAAATTTTCTTCTGTCTTTTCATCTGCTACTTCTTCAGCTGATGATTTGAACAGTTGAACAGTCTATACTCTGGTGTACATGTATTATGCGGGGGAGTGTCGAGTGTGACAAGAAAAACAATCGTCATACTTCTCATTTCCTATCACCTCGACGATTTCCTCCTATATTTAGCCTAAAACCCCTCGAAATATAGAGCCTTCTGTGAACGGATTTTTTTTTTTTAAATTGTGGTGCATTAAATGTATAGTTTAATGTATACATGAATTGGAAGCAACTTACATGTACGGGCAGAATTGATGGAAATAAATGTTATTGGGGATGGGGGGGGGGTCTTTAGGCTTACCATTAGCCTAATAAATGTATGGATCTAGGTAAGTATTCTACTAAGAAAGACATCTTTTTTTATACAGTACATTTTTCTGCTAGGGCCTCGTTGATATTCATGAGTTAGAATCATACGAGCAAACAAAAACCCACGTTTTTTTTCTGTTCCAGTTCAGCACTGCCTCAAATGTTTTGGTGATAATTATGAAAGGTAGCTTTATCGGGGAGATGGCTCCAAATTTTGCGAGATAAAAAAGAATGGAGATTTTTTAAACATAATCCCTTTAAAGCATAATCTAGATTCAATCTTCCAGCAACCTTTTCTTTCCTTTTAGGTGTGAATATACCAACAATGCTTTCCACATTGCCGTGCTACTTAGTCTTTTAGAAAATGATAAGCAGCTTGTTAACATCACTATGTATTTATGCATAGTTCTTGATCAGGATTGAGTACATTGAAATCCCTACATCAAAGTGAGAAAAGTAGCGATGGGGAGAGAAAAAATATATTATCAAGCACTAAAAAGGATTATCTTTTTTTTCTTCTTGCGTTTATATTTTATTTTCCTCATTCCCCGTCATACTCATGATTGAATCATTTTATTTTTGCATTCTTTGTTTATGATCTCATTTTTTTTCTTCTCCTCTTTACAAACCTGTCTTTTTTTGTTCTTTAGCATAGTTGCAAGTAGTTCAATGTCATTTTTTCCCTCTCATTAGTTATAATTATCCTTAATGTTCATGACGTTTGTTTAAACATCAGGTAATAGTGTATTCGCAAAGGAATACATTGTTCAAAATGGCAACCATGGCAACGAGCTAACGTAAGAAGCATTAAGGACATTCTGATGCATTCTCAGTGATTGTTGCAGTTGAAGTTGTTACATAATATCATCAATAACAAGGGAAAACTATCTTGTACCTACGTAACATACGATGAACTCTATAGTGAAGTGAGGATGACAAATTAATGGAAAAATCACATTAGTCCCTCCAGAGGGGAAGGTGTGTTTTTTTTGGTCTTTGAATGTCTTGGAAATATTCAAAAAAAAAAGAAAAGTAAATGAGAATAGTGTCTTTTTCAGGGGGGTTCAGGGGCTCATGTCCCCATTGTTATCAATAAGTCCTTAATAAGTTTTTTTTTTATAGATTCATAGCTTACATATATATCTTATATACATGAAAGAAGTATTATTATGATTTTCATATCTTTACATTGAGATTTAAAAAGGGAGGAGGCAATATTCATCAAGACTACTGAGCATTTACGGAACTTAAAGAAATACACCCTTTCCCGATATAAATTTTTTGGTCCAGAACCTAGTCAATGGTTGGGCTGCAAGTGTAAAAAATGTAAAGACTGGCTCACACATTAGCTGCAAAGACCCCGCAAAAGACGACGGACGTGAAAATTACAAAATTTGACATTGAATGTGATGGCGGTATCATGTTGACTATATGCTTGACTATATGCTCTTCGTTATTTACTTCTACGCTCTTTAGATGTCATGCACATGTAGTTTTAAAAAAATATAATAAAAGGAATGTTGAGGTCTAACTAAAGGCTTTGAGTGAGAGAAAATACCTATAGAAGCATTGCTCACAAAGCAAAGGCATCATGTATTATCCGGGGTTGTTTGAACTAGAAAATCAAATCCTAATGCACTTTTAAAAAAAAAGTCATATTCCAATTGAAATCGAATGATTCAATTTAAAATTATTACACCTAAAATAACCATTCAACCGTAAATTATTTGACAAAGGTTTTTTTTTGTTTTTTTGTACGTAGGTCTAGAATTAACAAAAATCCCAGATCAAACTTGTGTTTATTGATTGGTCAATTGTATTTGTATACGTGTCTTTCGTTATTTAATAATCTATTTCATTTATTACCACCCAATATAATAATTTTGCTCTTTTCTTTTTCGTCATGTACGTTCATGTCGATGGAATGCATTGAACGAAATCTTGGGATATAATTTTTTAAGAACAGATGTCAAAAGGTCGTCGATTTCATGTAATAATCTTTAGGATATATTATACGAGATATGATTAGATTAATGCAATTCTTTTATGAAGAAACAGAATAAATGAACTTTTGAAAATGGGTTAAGGCCATAATTTTGCAGCCTTGTATTTTGTATACCGTTTATTTTTGGCTATTGAACATAACATCTGAAAAGAAGAATAAATTCATTTGTAATTTGTATCCAGTTGACATTTTGAGACGGGACGGCAAAGCCGCTACGCAGAGAAATAAACGGAATCTGAACTTCCCGAGCTGTCCTTAGTGATTGATCACAATATCAAATTGTCAAAGTGAATCGTTTGAAATCCTTGGTTTGCACTGCACGTTTCTTCATCTTTAATTCATGACTCGCCATTCGGGATGCGAAAAACAAGAATTATCTTTCACTGTCTGAGAATCGAATAAAGGGAATTGAATGACATGAGGTTGGACTTTAACGCTTATCCTATACAGGGGGCACTCTGTTTAGAGGCAATTCACGTATGAGGCTGTGGGAGGGGGGGGGCGGTCAATCTAGGGTGCATCTAACCTCCCTCATCTATTTATATTTTGTTTAGTTACCTGGGTTTGAGCAGTCCTTGCCTTAGGTTTAATAAGGTTAGCTCATAAGCTGCTCGGATCCTGCTCAAAATGTCCATTCCTCCGATGTCTTATGAAAACCAACGGACAGTTTTTTTGCGCGAATTAAAAAAAAATGGGGGACAAAATGAAATAAACTAAGGTTGTGGTGCGTTTTCGGAGAAGACCGAGATGAGCGTTAGCATTAATTTTTGAGATTTTTATATCAAAAGAAGGAGATTCATGCATTAAAACTCATTACAAAAATTCATCTAAAATCATGCCAGGAGCATCAGAATATCTTGCCCCATCTATCTCGGATACCACTAAAACAATGTGATACCGCATTCAACCAGTTTTATTCAAATTTCTATCTGCTATACCAGAATATATTTTAAAAGAGAGTTTTCCTTCTTAAGTTTCCATTTCAGACGTAAGGTATATGGTTAATACGGCTCGCTTATTATGCATTATGTTATGTTGTGGATTACATGTATGGCTACTTCGATTGAATTTTAACAAGAAATTTTTAACCCACCAACCCAAAAGACGTGTATATAAACCAGACGAAATAAATTACTCGATCCTGTTTTGGAAGCATGTACCGCATCCACGTAATACAAGCCCTCTGTCTTGACCACGGCCTGTATCGCATATCCGGACATATGACGACAAAACGCGCCATTGGTATTCTAATAATAACCCTTCTTGACTATGAATAACTCTTTTCACTACATGGGCACTCGAATTTATTTCATAGCAAAGTAGGTTTAAAACTGTGAAAAGATAGATAATAAAGGTTTAGTTAGTAAAAAGAAGTCGTTAGAAAATGCTGTTCATTCTTAATTGTGATAACAGACTTACTTCGTTCCTTAGGATCTTTGCGTTGAGTCCGGTTATCGGGGTACATGTCCATTCGTAAAAATAAACCCCCATACTCACGAAAGGTCTGGTGCTTCACGTTGTTGGGTTACACGATTTTTTTTTTGAAATCATGCTACTATATTCACATAGGGTTGGGTAAAATGTATGCAAACAGTCACATTTTTCAAAGATGGGCCTAATCTTTTCCATGTACAATTTTGTGTAAACATACTCGTACATTCAGACAATTACGAAATGTCGATCATTGGTCTTTTTACGAACTCTTTGCTGTAGGTTTGTTTAAAGTGTCGGGTAAACTGCATGTTCCGAAACTTAGACGTTCAGATGGGTGTAATTGACAACTGTTACACCCGATCCATCGGGGAAGGAGAGAGCTTGATCATGCACGAACGTTCGTGTAACCCAAAGACGCGAAGATCCAATGGAACGAAAGTAAGCCATGATAACAACCATCGACAATTATTTTCAGCATTTTGATCGATTGAATTAGGTAATTAAAAAACAAAAAGCTAATGAAATACGTTGATGAAAAAAAAGAACCTAGATACCAAAAGGCAATTTATAATTCAAATGGAAAGGCAAATGCTGCAGTGAAGGTTGACTCCAGTAGAAGGTTGACTCCAATACCGCACTGAGATTTCTTTATTGCAAAAGAGGAAACGCGGTCACAATCTATCATACAATATGACAAACTGATATTCTTACATTAACTTCAGGCTTTGAATACTTTCTTAATGTAATACCCCTGGGTATAGTAGTCTATCTCGCCATAAAAAGCGATTGGTATTTTGTAGCCTGCCAAATATCACCGAGCAATTAACTATTCACACTGAATAAACTGATTCACAAGATGAGACTGGAATTGAAAGCCTATTGTATATAAGTTAACACTGTACCAAGGCTAACAAAATGAATTGTAGTTCGTTTCGTAGTTCAATATCTTAAACAGTTGATATCGTAACAATAAGTCAGCTATAACCATGCCCTGCCCGACGACACCCCCCTTAAAAATGATGAAGCTGCTGCTCTTATACAGGCACGTAGCCAGAGATGGCACGTAGCCAGAGTTTGATGTTTAGGGACGTACATGTAATCGATCGAGGTCAAAAAAGGGGTCTAAAAAAGTTCAACCGATCTTGATTTTTTTTTTGGGGGGGGGCACGTACCCCCCGTGCCCCCCTTGGCTACGTGCCTGCTCTTATATAGGAAGCTGTGGCGTATCCATTATATAATTACTATGGCTTATGCCCCTCCCGCTTAACTCCCACGGAAAGCCGTTAGCATCTACGAACATTTTGTGCAAAGTTATTTTAAAAGACATAAAATGTTGATTCTAATTCATATTTTCTAATATCAAGGAGATTTCATGTTCTTGATGTGGAATTTATAGTCTAAAGTCTAAACTACTTGAATTTTTGCTTTTAAATTTATTTTATTTTAAGGCTTTAAATGGCTCTCAATAATATTTAAGTCATACTCAGAGTTAAGTTCGACTTGGGATATCTGTGAAACACCCCCCAGGAGCAAATAACGACAGAATTCTCAGAATGACAAATAGACATTGCCAGTTTCTGGCCGCATGAGGGTAGAGTAAAGTTCACTCGGATTAAATTTCACATGGCGTGATCTATACGTATAAAACATGTTGATGTGTTAACAGTCTATATCATAGAGTCGGATACTGCAGGCTAAAATCCATGCATTTCTATTTTTTCAACCATTATTCGCAATTGGACATACATTTTATATACAAACATACAGGCAGACACCATTAATAATTAAATGGTCACACCACCATAAAGAGAAGAAACTGTATTGACAATATGGATCATGGAGAGTTAAGGATGGTGGTTTAAAACATCGGACGTACCCTGTTCTTTACGCGTTGTCTCCTATTTTCCCTTTCTCTCTCTCTCTCTCTCTCTCTCTTTTTTGAATATACTATGTTAATCTCTGGTAAGACGTAATTAAGCCTAGCGAACTAATTTTCCATATTCAACATGTAATTTCTATATCCTTGTCTGTTGCTAACTTCTTGTTATAATATTATTTGTTTCTCTCGTGCTCATAATTTTACATTGTGTTTTCTCATTGATGCGGAATAACATCGTGCAACGCTGGCCAACTTAAAGTCAATAGATCACTAGTGGCATCTCAAGATGATGCACTACAAGAAACTACAAGCAGTTATATCACTAGATTGCATAGGCGGATCCAATGGGTCGAAGGGGCCACTTTCCTTACTGAAAACTTTAATTACTCCTAAAACACCCTTATTTCCCGATGATTGAATCAGGCAGGGTCATTGAGACCATACAATAATTCCGTTTAAAAAAAGAGCCTGTTGCTAGATTCCCATTAGCGCAATGATCAGCTTCCAGAGCTAAAGCTCAGAAATTGACATTACTTTAATGCTAAACAAATAATAAATATCAGACCTGCTGACGGCTATAAAGAAAGTCTCGGTCAAATACGACGCGGCAAAACCACGGCGGGTTTTATGATGACGTAAAGTATCAAACGCTTCATAATTATTTCTTTATCTTATAGAGCTTTATAAATTATATTGCGCGCAGATATGTCATTCATTTACATTCGGAACTAAAACCGCGGTGGCTTTTAATATTTCGATATCCAAATCGCTGGCCGGCTTACCGAGCCTAGCCCTTAGCTTAGCTTAGCTTAGCTTAGCTAGCTTTCTACGAGCCTTAACTTGCGCACAAGTCTTGTAAGCGCACTTTGTAAATGCGCTTTACACAACGCACATGTTTTGCGCGTAAGTGAGAAAGGGGATTTTTATTTTCTTTTTCACACATGACCCACTAATAAAATGAACCAAGGTGATCAATAATTGGCAGAATGGCTAAGCCATGCAACTCGTCTACATCAAGATGCCGTTTGTTGTATTCATCATTGTTTTAACCTCGCTGCAAAGTAAGTGTACTGACTGTTTATGTTTAATCGAAAGCTATAGGTTATTGATTTCCGCTTTCAAAAAAGTATTTATTTTTGTTATAATAAAAAAAATCTATCGTTTGTATTAGTCTAGACCCCCTACTATTATTATTAGTCTATTGAAGTAAACAAACATGAAAGCTCTGCCACAGGCGATTATTTGTAACCCTTCTTTTTCTGGTGGGTGTTGTCGGGTTTGGATGAACGCTGCTTTAGGTCTAATTGAATATTGTTATTATTTTTTCTGTGGCTTCTCTCATCATTAATTCGATTGAATATCTACGGGAATATGTACCAAGAATAAGCTTAGACTAGGCCTTGACTCTCGATGATTTTGGTCGAAACCGCCCCCTATCCACTGCCCCTCCCCCACCACATTCAATAGTGTTCCAGTAACGCCTTTAGGAATCTTTCAGGCCTAGACCTAGTGATATTCTCCTTGACATTCAGTTTGTTCTTAAATTAAAAGTCTCAACTCTCCGGTAGCAATGCGCGTTTTTTTTCTCTCTTCTTTCTTTTCACGTCCATCATGAAAGGCGGAGTCTCCTGGATGAACATGTTCAAAGGAGAGAAAAAAGATCGACGTAAGTTATATTTCTTGTTTTAATAAATGTATTATTTCATAGATATAGAATCTAGGCCTATCTGTGATGTATCCAGAAGTAGCTACGGGGGAACACGAAGGCTGGCCCCAATTAATGTTTGTGTTTAAAGATGAAACGAGAGAAAGAAAACAGGAAAGGGATATGAAATGAAAATTATTATCTCCCTATTTTTTATTTTGTTTCTGTTTTCCTAAATATATTATGAATGATAATTTTGAAAGGATATTAAAAGTCCAGGATTAGGGTTTCCCGAAGAAGCATCTATAAATTTGATATCGTATGGCATGTTGTAATTTGAGCCCGCACAGGTTAAAATATTTTTTCTCTTCAATGTAGCGCACCTATAAACCTTATCATTCTATAATTCCTAACATTTATGTTGCCTTAGTCTACTGGGGTGACTGGTCCCAATGGTCCGAGTGTGAACGGCACTGCTCCAGTGCAAAGGGCGTCAACAGACGTGTCCGGGTGTGTTTCCGTTCAGCGAACGATCAACATCTAATCCAGCCCTTTGCAGTATGCAACGGCAAGCTAGATGGCGATTACTCTGAAGAAAATAAGTGCTATGATGGAAAGTGCGACGGAACAGGTCAGTGATTGTCGTAGATACGGGGATACGGCAATGGGGCACATGGGGCACCTCCCTTCCCTCCCCCATCAAAC
>BEXV01000231.1:168248-178708 GCA_003118195.1 Hemicentrotus pulcherrimus | reverse complement strand
GGGGGGGGGGGGGGCGGTCAGACCCAGTTTGACAAAAGATAAAATAATCCTCGTTATTTTAAATTTTCCAATATGAAATGTATGATATTTCGACAGCAATTTTCTTTTGAAATTGGATTGCGAAAGCTCATCAAGGACAGCTTAATGTTAAGACTAGGACAGATAATGATCACAATAACTATTGGTCTATTGAACTAACAAACACGGCCACAAGTCACTAAAGCATACACATCTAGATCTTAAAGAGCCCATTTGCTTGGAGAGCATGACAAAAGTTGTTGAATTCGCCTCTAAATATTTGACCTACAATGACACAGGGGTGATCGAGGAGATTATGGATGCAGTATTAGAAAAGTTTTCCCCCGCTTTTCTTTTTTCTCACTTCGACCTCGACCAATAAATATTTTAGTCTGGTGAATAAGTAACATGACTATAAAACATAATGTTACGAGTTTCAGACCCCTGACAAGATGTAAAGACATTGTCTTATATTTGCCACTCTCTACCCATGTGTGGTAAACGAGGAACAGACTGTCTCCACAGATATTGGAAAATCACCCCAAGAAATATTTAAGATTTGTGACAATACAATATAGTTTATTTAACATTTACGTGGTTAAGATATCTACCGTTTTAGACTTATT
Source organism: Hemicentrotus pulcherrimus (assembly GCA_003118195.1). Lineage (NCBI taxonomy): Eukaryota > Metazoa > Echinodermata > Echinoidea > Camarodonta > Strongylocentrotidae > Hemicentrotus > Hemicentrotus pulcherrimus. Next base: position 178,064 of record BEXV01000231.1, on the reverse strand, counting down.
CTCCCTGCGGTAGGTTGCAAATTTTTTGTCTCCTATTTTCCTGTATTTATTTGTTTGTTTGTGTATGTATTTATGTTTTTATTTATTTATCCATTCATTTATTTATCTATTTAATATTTCCTTATTTATATGTTGTGTTCTTTATTCAGGGTAGTCGTTGATAACTGTTATAAAACTTTCAGTTGTGTGATCATTACTATGTAGAATTGTTAAATATTCTATTTAATGAGGGAAACACTCTAAAGCCACCTGAGACGTGGGCAGACGTGCTACTGTGTTTACTTCATCCCCTCCTCACAGACAGACATACTGTCTATATCTGTCTCTGTCTCTTTCTCTTTCTCTTTCTCTCTCTCTCCCTCTCTCTCTCTCTTTCTCTCCCTGTTTGTCTCTCTCTGTCTCTCTGTCTGTCTCTGTCCATCTCTATCTCCTCTGTCTCTCTGCATGTTTGGTTATTCCTCTCCCTCTCTTTCTCTGTCTTAATCTCTGTATATCAAAGAATCATGAATAGTTTTGAAAGAAAGAACTGACGTAAAATACCCTCATCACCAATTACCTGAACGTATGCATTCTCTTCACCAGATAAATATGGCGGATGGAGCGATTGGTCCTCGTGGGCATGCATCCACGGATGTACAGCTGGATTGAAGGCTAGCCGTAAGAGAAAGTGCGATAACCCCTTACCACTTAAAGGCTACTCCTGCCCTGGAGAGTCTTCAGAAAAATCTCCTTGTGAAGAGTCATGTGTCAAACGTAAGTTTTTATTAGAGGCGTAGCGTATTCCAGTCATAGGGTGGGGGCGGGAGGGGCATCGGTGCCATGGGGGCAGCAGCGCCATTTATACTAGGTGGGTGAATATTGTGAGAGACCAAGGCCAGCAAACGTAATCTCTTTCCTCCCTCTCTCTACCTTTTGCTTCCGCCATTCGATTTTACATGATTGTGCCCTTTCCCCATCCACAGCCACACTACTACGTCACTATATATATAATCTCTTAGGAATCTTTATCTTGTATCAAAACACTGAACAATGGAACTAGAGGCATGTCCCCTTTGTATAATGTTGGATGCACATCCTAATGTATGCCAATGTTAAGGTTTTAGGCGCACTCTTTTCAAAACCTTGATTTCGCGAATACTTGCATATCATTTTGTGCATGCAATTTTCACAATGACTTCCGATATAAGATGAAATAGAACTGCTAATACATTTTAAAGCGCTTGTTAAAAACTAATAGGCCTGTGTTTCAAATGTATACATTGAATTTTTGGCATATAATTTGAACCTTAATGTATTTTTCCATATTGTATTGAATGCTAAATGCATGAAATTCAAATGTTACTAAGTTCACATCTTCTTTAGACAAGAATTATTATTATGTCAGAAAATAAGCCAGGGGCATTTCATTTCAAAGATACACATATTTTCTTTCAATATTTTTTTTAATTATTACGGATGATCTTGTTCTGCCAGTGTCAGCACCCGGGGTGTCAGCAGCATTATCATGATTATTATATTGATAATATCGTTCACACGATTATTGTTACGATATTTTGTTTGCTGTTATTCCATTTATTTGTTCATGAATGATTGACGTAACACCTGTTACATGGACAAATTATGTTATGCAAATATCAATTTCTTTTCATTATTCTGAACGTATTGATTCAGTATACACAAATTTATATATGCCTACAACATATTTCACAATCATTTGGCATCACCTGAACGAACAAGTACAAAGGGAATTGAACCTCTATTACCCTCGGGTTACTCTCCCTGTATGTACTTGTACCAGATCGGGATATGCAACTATACTACTACTTTGGGACTTCCTCTACATTTTTGTGTGAAAAAGAATATTACTTATATTTTTCAAGTAAAACAGTATAACAGAACTCAAACAGATTGAGTTATTATTACTACCAATCTTTTTTTTAAAATATAAAACGGACAAAAGTGAATGCTCACTGAATGATTCCCGGCTACGTTTGCCAATTCGTACAAGATAGTGTTTAATAAATTTAGCGACACTTTTTTAACACTAGGATATCAGCATGTATTTTTTAAAATTATGTAATACATTGTGTGCACGCTTCCCAAACGGAAGTCCGACCTTCGTAATTTTATTTCAGTTATGTGATTTGGTTTGGTTTGATTTTGATTTGATTTTGATTTGATGAAATTCTCAGAATGGGGTGAATGGCTACACTGGACTCAATGCACCAAGACGTGTGATCAAGCTTTGAGAGAGAGAACAAGAGACTGTGTGGGTACAGGAAAGCCCTGTGTAGGGGAAGTTAAGGAGACAAAACGGTGCCTAGACCAGACGAGACACAAACTCTGTCCCCCAGGTAAGAAGGCCTAGTATATAGTCCTTTAACTCTATCCCAAATGCGCTCGCCTTTAATAAGGACCAAGGAACAGTAAACAGCTTAAAGTCTATCTGCACTAGTTTGGCCAGGAGGGATTAGACCTCCCTACATGGTCACTGAAAGGTGGTTATCTCACCAAATCAGATCTCTATTAACATAATATAAAGAGAACCTTCCGGTCCAACGGTCCTTGCGTATTATAGGCATTGTTTGCTATATAGGGGGCGCAAGTAGCTTTATGTAGTACACTGGGGCTTTACAAGAAGCCCTAAAACTGTCCCACATTGGTCGACTGAAATCAAATTGAATGCAATGTTACGTTGATAATGTAATAAGCTACAATTACAACTCCTTCCTTCTTTCTGTCCTTTATCAAAGATATATCTTTCGAATTTATGTTCGTGATATTGATTTGTCAGAACGAGATACAAGTTTCAACTCGATCCTCTCAACATTGTGTTTATTATTATTTGTATTATTATCATTATTACTATTATCATTATTATCATTATAATCATTATTATCATTATTATAATTAGTAGTAGTAGTAAGAGTAGTAGTAGTAGTAGTAGTAGTAGTAGTAGTATTACCATTATCATTGTTACTAATATCATTATTAATATTGTTATCAATTATCATTATCATATGCTTAGAATAGATCTGTGGTTAAAGAAAATGGTTCTAGTAAAGACTTCAGACAATAAAAATCCAGATTACCTAAGTGAATGTGATCAGAGCTCTGTTCCCTACAACTTGATATGATTACAAATAATGTTGCAATAAATATTACAATAGTTTTTATCTGATTGGCCATAAGGAACATTTAATTTATTATAGAAATGTGATCCTAAATTCGGCCTCAAGCGTATAAGCCCTCATAATTATTTTTAAAAATACATAGAACGAGCTACAACTCCATGCAGCCTTTACTTAATGATGAATGCATTTAAACAATACGACAGTGTCACCATCGCCTCTGATTAGGCAATCTTCTAAGTGTTAGAATTTGATCGTATTGCTTGTTTTTCCCCGTTTACGATTTTAGTGCTCGGGCTATAGGGTCAAGATTACGGCTCGATATTATTTCCACTTTTAACCCTGGCTATTTCTATTCAACCGTCCTTTGACCGACAGCGCAGTTTTAATCGAATGCCCTCAAAGCTGGATAAAGAACCGGCCATCAAATACAATAATATTGCCGTTTTAAAGATTCATGAAGGCCTAGCTTCAGCCTCTAATCTTACTCTTGAATGGCCGAGGTCAAGAGCATCACTCCTCTCGCGCTTGATGACCTGAAAGGCTTTTAGGGAAAATAATGAATGACAGCTGCAGGTGATATTAAAAGTTATAGTTAGATATTTACCTTTTTTAAAATGTTGTTTTATCGCTTTCAAACCCATGCACACCTTCCATTGTGATCATATTACAAATAGTCTTTAAGTATAGGCTATTCCACTCTCATCTGCCTCCTCCCACCCCCTACTCTCACTCTCTCTCTCTCTCTCCCTCTCTCTCTCTCTCCCTCCTTTTCTTGCACTCCCACCTATCCCTTCTCTCTCTCTCTCCTCCTCCCTCTATATCTTGCTCTCCAACCTATCCCCATCCTCTCTCTCTCTCTCTGTTGCTCTGCACAGTCGACGGTAAGTGGTCAACGTGGAGCTTCTGGACAGATGGATGTAGTGTGACCTGTGAAACAGGCGTCAGGATCAGGGAAAGAAAATGCAACAACCCTCCACAAGCAGGCATAGGCAAAGGTAAGATGATGATATGAGAGATGGGACAGACGGATACAAAGAGAGAGACAGAGAGAGGGACGAAGATAGATGCGAAACAAGATGATATAGAAGCAAAGAAGGGGTGAAGAGACGAAACGCGGGGGGGGGGCAGATAGGCATCCCCTGGCACCTATCAGGAATCGTCAAGAACAGACATCAATACAAAGGGCTAATAGTATTAATTTACGGTTGCGATTATTGAAGTTTAGCAGTTTACTGAAGGCTCCTTTTGGAACGTGTACCGGGCTTGGAAAGAACAAAAATACATTGCAAATCATCAGGTTACTAACTCGTGTGTTACAATTAGCTTTCTTTGTAAGGGCTGTGCCCCCAGGAAGTGTGAACAGTGGACAGAAAAATCAATCTCTTTTTTCTGAAAAGACTTCTAAAAATACATTTTCTCACGTTTTCGATAACCTGGTAGGATCTGTTTGCTGAAATACAAAAGTGAAAGCCTCATACAAGCAGGGTAATATTTAGGCAGAAATCTCTGAAAAAAAGAAAAATTTCAATCAATGCAGATTTCATTTACAAAATTGATATTGTGTTTTCAACGTTATCCCAACAGTGACGTGACCTGCGAAAGCTTTCAGTATGAATTGAAATAGGGAGAGAGAGAGAGAGAGAGAGAGAGAGATGAAGAGAGAGAGAGAGAAAGAAGGATGAAACATTTTGCAAGTTTGATTGAATTATAGAAGGCATGCAAGGATAAACATCATGGAAAACCCACGAAACACTGCACATTGTATCATTATTACAAGGCTTTAAAAAGGGGCACTTCAGAATATTGAAATTGTATACGAGTTACAATTTTGACGAAAATAGTCAAATACCTCTTCCACATGACAACATTCGAGAAGAATGTTGGGATATTAACAATTGACATCATCGCGAAAGCGGGGGGAAGTTGACGGGTAAAAACGGGAGCTTTACCACCGACTGACATTTTGCCGACAGAACGACTTAAAAGAGGAGGATACTGATACGGATAAGAAGCTCTCCTCTGACGTGTGGAAGACGTATGGATCCAAAATGGAGTTTTATACCTCGCGGCGGCGGGTTGGAATTGGAGTTAGAGTGAAATAAAATCGAAGATGTCGTCGCGATTAATGGACTGATAGCGAGGATTAACTCGATATATGGACGAGAAAGTGGACGGGAAAACGGATACCTAGGCCCTCATCCAAAAATAACCAAGCGCTTATTTGTACGTTGCAATAACAGAAATGCGAGCTGCCCTTCTCATCGTTCTTTGCATACGTATGAGAGCCGGCTAGAGACTTGGGGGGGGGGTTGCGTCCCCTCTTTCCGAATATCTAAACTATTTTATGTATCAGTTAATACACTTTAACGTCGAAATCTTATTAAAACAAGAACAAGTACCGCTTACTACTAGTGGGTGACACAGTGTTTAAAAAATTGTTATTTTGCTCGCTCGCTATGCATGGTACGTTTTAGGAACTGGAAAGTTGATAATGAGGTAAAAGTCGACCCCCGTCATCCCTGCCCCCTTATTCCCTTGCGAAATGACGCTTGTACGTCTTTGCTTCGCAGAAACCACGATGTACATCATTTCAGCAAGAATGATGTGACCTTAATACCATATAGTTTCTATACTGACTTCAAAGTCATTTCAGTTATTAGTTATGAGTCCCCTCAACATCTGCTACCCCTTCCTAACTCATAGAATGATAAAGGGATTTTGACAAGGTTTTGACAATATTAATGATTAAGATTGCATTTCCATATGCATGTATCATGATGCCCTAAATCGAAAGCAGATAAGACAAAGATGCGAGGGGTGAAGTGTGCCAATAAAATGATTCTGAACGGTAAGTTGTAGATATAAATCAAACCAACGTCATCATTTTTTTTTTCGGGGGGGGGAGGGGTATATAGGAGGGTGCTCCTTTTTTTTTCCTTCTTAAGATCTAATTCAAATGGTTTAATTTACTGTACAAAATTGTTATGATCTTGATATACAAACATACTTTCAGACCCGGGTTTCGGGTTTTGCCACTACCAGTCAGCACATGTTGGTTGGTAAATAGGGATGACAATATTACCCCCCCCCCCATGAATGTCTGGCTATTTTATATCTTACTAGCAACATTTGGCTGCCAGCAATGTCTTGTATGATCACACTATGATTGATTTCTGCTGTCAAAAAGAGGGTCTTCGGTGCAGAATCGAACTATAATATGCAGTGTTACTATTTTTAGTGTGTCACGACACTCACATCTCGGAAAGTACCAAATGGACCTTATTTTTTCTGACGTCAAGTACATTGTTTGCTTAGATGTCCCAATTACTTTGGATGATGGGTTTTCCGACGTAACCCCCCCCCCACCCCCCTCTGATAGGCCTCGTATCTCTGAAGTATATATACATGTATACATCGGAAGATTTAAGGAACGTCATTCGACCCTTATGTTGCTTGTCAGATAATTTTTCTGAATTTTACAGCGCCCCCCCCCCCCCTTTCCTTTAAAAAAACAACAACAGAATCCTGGGTATGCCCTTGCTGGTATGTATTATCAATTGTGTCTCTCTTTACAAAAATATCTTTGTTTTCAGATTGTGGCGGAAGAGCGAATGACACGATGCCCTGTACGATCAAGGTGCCATGTCCTGTGGATGGGAAGTGGGAGCCGTGGGCGCCAGTCAGGCACTGCTCCAAGGAATGTGGGGGAGGGGCGGGGTACAGTAACCGGACGTGTATCCCTCCTAGAAACGGGGGCAAACCATGCGAAGGGAACTTTGAGGATTTTGAGCTGCCGTGTAACATTGAGGACTGCCCAGATGCTACTATTCCTCCCGGTGGGTTTTTAGTGTTAAATCTCTTTTTTTGGGGGGGGGGGCGGGCGGGCTGTTAAAAATACATATCATTCTTATAAATAGATGTAAGTTTTTTGTTGCGGTAAACATTTTGGGGATGTGCGGGGTCGACAGGAGGGGGAGGGGTGTATTTTTGTTTGGGGTCATCAGCCCATAAAGACAAAGATGAACTTAGTTAAATTAAGCTTAACTAGATTGATTAATTTATGAAGAGACGAATGATACTTTTAATATTCCATACACGTGTTTCTGTAACAAAATTTATGAAATTAACTAATCCAATCTTGAAGTAAAAATGATATCACGATGACATGATGTTTTTGGTATTATTGTTGTTGTTCATGTGTTTACTTTTTACATAATTTTGGTGGTTTTTCCTGATTGGAAAATCGACACTTGGCCGCGTTTAATAAATCAGTAAACGGGCTGTACTGGCTTTACCAAGTTAAAACATGAACTAAACTTGGATGCTTTTATGAAAACCTGCATCCATTGTTATTGTTATCGATATGAAACAAAATTCCTTTGCCTAAGGAGTAAATGGCGTCAAGTCCTTTGGATGATCAACTGGAATTAATGTTCTCCACAATTTCCAATAATGTCTACCGTCGTGGGAGCGGTTATACGATTCTTTAAACTGCCCTTGAATTCAGAAATTGATATCGATGCCTTATAATGTTTGAAGGTTTCTTCTGAATTTTAGGGGTTAACATTCCTTGCCCTTTCACACTTAACAATTTTGAGGAGAAATCTAATCTTCCACTTGAAGTCATTAAGTCAAGATCTGGCAAATTATTCACAGATATAAGGAAACCGATGCATTATCGAAGGTGAAATGACCAATGAGTGCGTAATGAAAGCCGAATAGGTATTGTAATACTTTCCTTATATAAGCCATGTTTCATACAGTGTACTCTGAAAGAGTGTTATATCACATATCGTTGGCATATCGTGTTTAACTGGATGTGTTGCTTTATGTTCAACTCCCATGATCACGCATGACAAGGAGAAGAAGAAGGAGAAGAAGAAGAAGAAGAAGAAGAAGAAGAAGAAGAAGAAGAAGAAGAAGAAGAAGAAAAAGAAGAGGAAGAAGAAGTAGTGAAGAAGAAGAAAAAGATGAGAAAGGAGGAGGAGAAGAAGAAGAAGAGGAAGAAGAAGAAGAAGAAGAAGAAGAAGAAGAAGAAGAGGAAGAAGAAGTAGTGAAGAAGAAGAAGAAGATGATGATGATGATGAAGAAGAAGAAGAAGAAGAAGGGAAAAAAGAGAAAAAAGAAGAATGTTAAAAATGGAGGAGTAATATGAAAAGGAGGGAAAAGAAGATGATTTTTTTTTTGTTAAGCTCTTTCTACATAAAAAGAAGCCGACTTAAGTATTCAAAGACGACAGATTAAAAAGAAACAAAAAATTAAAGAAGCACATGAAAATAAAAATAAAAGATTAAGAAACAGAAGCATACGGAATAGAAGAAAGAGAACGTTCACGAAGAAGGGAAGAAAAGGAATGGGGGGGAGAAGAAATATAGCAAAAGGGATTAAAGTCACTCGGACTAGTCCAAAAGACAAAACTTCCCAATTATTTCTCGAATTTGTACGAATGTATTTTGAAGCGATATCTTCGAATACCTAGACAAATAAAAACAAACAAATCCTTCGAACGCTTGTATCAACTTGACGTTGCCTATTTTAAGAAGGATTCCTCTTTTTCACATGTCTCCTTGTTTCATGTGAGTTTGTGTTCTCTTTTGTTTACAGAACTTGCTAACGGCTTGAGGAAATTGCTAGATGGTAAGTTGACAATTAGATATAATATTCAATTGTATAGGTTTTTAAAGAAATTCTTGCGACTTAATCCTTGAAAACTATCCTGAAGTTATAGTCCACTTTTAAGGGGTGTCTTTAAATCCTGACACACATGACACTGTATATAATCAAACCAAGGTGTATTTCCCAAGGAGACAATGGGGAAAGACGAATGAAAATCAACTAAAAATTAAATACATATCTTAATAAACCCCAACAACTCCAATAATTATTGATTCAAAGTCGTTGGGCATTTAGGTCTTTCGCTGCGGAGTGCTAGTTCTCCCTCGTGAGATTCGTAATAGGAGATTAGTTGAAGTGTTTAAAAATACTCTTAAAACGTATACCTGGTATGTGTTTTTTCGGCATATGATTAGTTGTTCTGTCTTTAATGCATGTTCTATCTTACTTTTGTTTCTTTGTTTCTAACGCAGATGGTGTTTTTTTGTTTTTTGTTGTTGTTGTTACAAGTGCGCATTGAGCATTCGATTTCAAGTGGATTCGGAGCCGTATACAAATCTCATATGTCATCATTATCATTATTAGGTAGAGTTGCTTTTAATAACAACCTCTTTGCAAGAGGGCAAAGGTCATAAAGGATCCGGATGGACGGTGAAAGTAATTAATGTTCATAAATCTATTATTTCTTCAACCATCCGATCTGCCTGTCTATACTATATAATTTAAAAAGACAGAATTCAACAAACGGTCACCCCTTTGGTGACTCCACGTTTGCTCCGGGTTTTTTGAAGTCTAAGATTGAGTCTTGCAAAGGGTTAACAACTTAGATTTAAGGTTGGGGTTAGGTTTTTGGTCCATGAGTGAAGTTAGGAATTCGGTTGGTGCAGGACATTGACTGCTAGCAATTTTCGTCGAAGAGTGTGTCTTGTGTGTGTGTCGTTGGACCAGACTTTTTAAAGGAGCTACACAAAGAAAATTTACTAAAAACTGATAATTAGAACAAATTACATATGGATGGAAAGATTTTCTCTTGAAAAACACGAATAATTTGGTGAGAAATCATATAGAT
>BEXV01000231.1:143989-155799 GCA_003118195.1 Hemicentrotus pulcherrimus | reverse complement strand
GTCATGATTACTGTTGGCAATAACACAATCGAAATGACGTCTCGTTTGCATTTGGCATAATTATCAAGTCTGTTGCATTCTATGTCAATACGATGTAGGATTCTCCGCCTAGATATCCCAAATGCCAGTCAAAATAATGCTGATAAGAGTGTATTTACCACAATTGTTGTATTTTGTTTCCTAAAAACAGAAAGTCCATATAGCACCAGAAAATCTGAAGCAAAATAAAGATGAAATGATAAAGAGTAAATAATATTGTTTCCTTTTACGACACGTAATCCGGCGACGATTAGACCTACTCCGAGGTCAAACTCCTACTGCTGCAGACAAATTTCTGACGTCAACCCTGACTCAACACTATACAACACTATACGAAACCATGACCCTAACCTAAAATCTCATTGCAACCTTTGACTTCCTCTTTATATTATTGGGACTAGTGGAGGACATTTCCCTCTCTTCACCCAGGTGTAAACGGGAACCTGTTACCTGCTGGGGTAGTGATAATTGCAGGGCACGTATAATTATAGGAAGAGCAGTTATATGTTTAGGCTAACCAGGGTTGCTATTGATTTCTATCTGGCATATTTTGACAGCAATGCACAAACGCTTGATGGCGATGGCGAAGACTAAAGCAACGGGGTCGTCTTTTGTGGTGATAGCCGGTAGTGTCGGCGGAGTCCTGGTCGTTTTCCTCATCGGATGCTGTATCTGTGTCTGCTGGTAAGAATATTAATTGCAGGGGCTGATTCAGGGCTCTGTTAAAAGGGGGGGGGGGCGGATGAGATACCATCTAAGAGGGACACCGACACCTGCTAACCTCTTGGGAATGAGTGGTGTTCCTGTCTAGAATTTAAGTCGCTTTATTCCCAGGTTAATGAAGCAATCTCCAAATAGATTTGAGCCGAGATGGCGCTCCACCATATTCCAAGTTCGGTTTATATTAATCGCTCTTTACACGGAGAACATTCACACTCCATTATTTTCGTCAGAACTTTGGCATTGGAGTCTGACACAGCCTATTTCCCAAATACATAATTAAGAATCAATAGTTGATTGAGAAACACGAATGCATGTGACTTATGTGCACATTGCCTGCCAATGAATTTGGAAAGGCCCGAAGGTTATACATGTTTGTGTTTATCCCATAGGCCCTATGTATTGACAACATTAAAACAATTCTATTTTAAGACAAAAAATATAATTTTTTGTATTGGATTCATGCATGTCAGATGTAATTATAAAGCATACAGATCCTCTGAATAGATGTAATGCATACAATTTCTTTCATTTTACAAATAGAGTATTAAGAAATATTATACTCTTATATATCTTGTATCACTTTAGCTGCTTCAGTGAAGAAGATGACTTTGACAAGGATAAAAGTTTTGACAAGGAAGCAGCGAAACCACTACTCGGTGGTGGGGACAAGAAGGTCACATCATCGAGTCCTGCGAAGAAAAGGCCAGCTGGACCTCCCGATGGCGAGAAGCCTGGAGCCCCTCCATCCAAAGCTACCGGCAAAGGGCCACCGAAATCTCCTGGGAAAGGAGCACCAAAACCTGCGGGAAAAGCACCTCCGAAATCCCCTGGTAAAGGGCCACCGGGTAAAGGACCCCCGAAATCCCCGGGTAAAGCACCCCCGAAATCCCCGGGTAAAGCACCCCCAAAATCCCCGGGTAAAGCACCCTCTAAATCCCCGGGTAAGGCAAAGTCTCCAGGAAAGGCGCCAAAAAAAACATCTCCAGCAAAATCGCCGGCAAAAGCTCCAAATAAGTCTGCCAGTAAGTCTCCTCCTAAGCCAGCCAAGAAATCACCCAGCAAAGGACCAGCTAAGCCAGGGGTCAAGATTAAAGGTGGCTCGCCCAAGAAGAAAACTGCCAAGAAAGTGTGACGTCGACATTCTCTGTGGATGCGTGGTGATATCTTGAAAGTTTACTTGTAGATTCACTGATTATACCTGTCAAGTTGTACCGAAAATCAACATAGATGGATCTTATTCTAGACTGCTCTCAAAGCTGAAAGGACTATCGCATCACTGGATTAAGCAGTCAGGTAGCCAGGTAATCGTTCAACCTGTATAGATGCAATTGATTACCATTCTGGGCCTCAGCAAGATCTTGTCGTCCAACGTGAGTTTGCTGATCATAGGATAATAACTTCTATGTAGGTCTGTGAAAGTAGAAGGGGGAGTATGATCCAATGAGACGATAAATGTGGCGTATCCAGCGAAAGGAAAAGCTGTCGAACGCCCCCTCTTCAGCCTGCCCCCCCCCTCCCCCAAGCCCCAGCCAAACTTGCATCGGATTGCAGCGTTTCACGAAAGTATAATAGGTCAAAGTTAGCTGACATCTTATTAAAACGAGAGTATTAAAATCACGCGTTTGAAGAGGGTGTCGATTGACTTGGCGAACGATGGCACATTTCGTCTGCCCCACCCCCTCTCTCTTCCATCCAGGGAGGACTCCACCCCTTCCCTCTTTATTATTTCCTGGATGTGTCATTGCTTTACTGTGGACAAGGGGTGAGTTTCCAATGAGTGGGCAAGCGTTTTAAAAAGTTTTGTGACTGCAATTATCTGAGTAGATCGCAATTTCAGTTTATATTAATATGTATTGGAACTCCGAATATGAGAAAAGAGAGAGAGAGAGAGAGAGAGAGAGAGAGAGAAAGAGAGAGAGAGAGAGGGGAAGAGAGAGAAAGAGAGAAGGAGAGAGAAAGGGAGAAAAAAGGGGAGGGGGAGAGAGAGAGGGGAGGGTGAGAGACAGCTAAAAAAGGGAGGAGAGACAGCTATAGAGTAACATAATGATATTTGTATTTATTATCTTGATTTTTTGATTAGCCTGTATACTTTCATTTCTTCAATAATAATTATCTCTGTATTTTTGTTGTATTTCAGTTTTCCTATTTTATGGAAATCAATTATATCATAAAATTATTGTTTGAATATGTTGTATTTGTTTTTCAATGAAGAGAGAGAGAGAGAGAGAAAGAGAGAAAAGGGGAATGGAGAGAGATGGGTAGATACATAGTGGGGGGAGCCAGAGGGGAGAGAGATCGACGATTGTGTAGCTAGTACTGAAAAGACTTGCGATTGATCAAAATCAATGGCAACTGGAGGAATAAAAATAAATGATATTAAAAGAAAGAGGGAATAGAGTTGAGATAGAAATATAAGGTGATTACTGTTGATGTGCAGGGCTGCATACAACTCATATGTTGTCATTCAGACATCTAGATATATTTCATATATTTTTAAATATTTTAAAAATAACTTTCTCTGACCTGCTAAGCTCCACCCCCCCCCAAAAAAAAAAAGCTCCAGATGTTATTCCCCTTGACTCTATCTGCCAGTCATTAGTGAGCTAACAAAAGACAGTGGTATGTAACTTCCCAGAGCTGACCACCTGTCTACAATACCAACATATAGGAGTTGCTCTGTCGGAGGTAGCGTCACCAAATGAAGAAAGGTAATATGGAGGTATTGTATGAAAGAATGCAATTCTTTTGTGAGCATGTGCTGAGCTGGGGGAAGTTACGTATCACTAGGGACTTTTAGATTCGCACGAAGACAATGGGGGTTGCTACGGTCGACGTCCTTTTAATGCACTGTCTTGAATGGACGTCACACGTATCAGTCCACGCAAATCTAAAAGTCCCTACTGTCTCCTGTTAGTTCACTAATGATTGACAGATGATATTACAAGGAAAATGATATCTGGGCCCCTTTGCACAAAACTTACCATTGATGGTAACTTTGCCATCAATAGCAACTGTCATGGTAACAGGGCTCAACAGCCAATCAAAATCAAGGTTTCCATGGTAGATACCATTGATGGAGCTTAACATGTCTGAGAAACCTTATTTTAAAAATATTTAAAAATCTATAAAATATATTTAGATGTTTGAATAACGAAACTATGAGTTGTATGCAGCCCTGCACATCACCAGGAATCAACTTATATTTTGATTTTACCCCAACTTTCATTGATAATGGTGTTTGAGATGGCTTAAAGGGCCCGTGACATCGAAATACAAGTGTATTCCTGTTGGTGTGCAGTCCTGCATACATCTTATGTTTTGATATGTAAACTTCTGAATTTGTATCAATGAGCTGACTTGAGAAAGTGACATGTAACTTTGCCAAAGTTGACCACTTGTTACAATACCACAAACAATAGCGATAGATAAGTTGCTATGTCAGACATGTCAGACTAAACTAATATTCTAGAATAGACAATGGTATGTAATTTCCCTCAGCTTAGCACACGTTCATAATAGAATAGCATGCTTCCATACATATGTACAATACATCATAATTGCCTTTATCTTCCTGATGATGATACAGCATGTCTGACATAGCACCTTGAATGTTGCTATTGTATTACGTAATGCAACAGGTGGTCGACTTTGGCAAAGATACATACCATTTTCTCAAGTTAGCTCATTGATGACTGACAGATGATGTCATAAGAAGAATGAGATCTGGAGGTTTTTGGGATGGAGCTTAGCAAGTTTGAAAAACAATATTTCGAAAAATATTTAAAAATCTTTAAATTCATAGGTTTACAAATCAAAACATGGGATGTCATGGGCCCTTTAATTCACAAATAGATTTGTGAGGGTGTTTTTGCGAGTGAGTGTTAAGTTATTTTAGTTTTTGTTATGATGAAAAAGGATTGTATTTTAAAGAATTATTTGTATTGTTTTGACATTGAATAAAATGAAAATCAAAGTTATGGAAAGAATTCTAAAAATGTTATGTTTGTATGAATCGTATAAACAAATGTACTGATTGTGTTAAGACTGTGTGAACAAATCGGTTTCCCACGCGGGATGCATGGAGTCAAAATAAATGAATTTTTGGAAAAAATATAAAATGATACAAAGTTCGTTATTTATATTTTCAATGTTTCCTTCTAAAACCCCATGATAGCATATTGACAAATATTTATAATTGACTGGTGTTGGTAAATCGTTTGTTAGAATAAAATACAATTTTAATTCTCTGGTAACAGATATACCGAAAAGGGCACATAACATACAGAAAAACAATGCATGGATTGCAATGAAATAGATGTTATACTCTTATTTACGTTTTGTACTATACTCCGAGATCAAAATTGTGACACAAATATAGAAGGAAAAAAAGAAAGATTTCTTACATTTATACTCGACTAACTCCTCTCCAGTGTTACAAATATACTACACATAGAACAGATTACTACTTTGAATTTTAACACATTATTCGACAACGTTTCTACAAAAACAACAAATGTCATTTCATCATCTTTACCCGACCGACTACTTAAGGCCTAGATATTTTTAAAACTTCCATGCTGCGACAAACCGGGCCACATGTTATTCTGTAGCATAATTAATTAGATCAGACTTCTTCCTTTTAAATTTGCTAGTCAAAAATATAAGATTACAAGACAAAATTTCGGTTTATGCATGGGTACATACATGTACTAAGGGCGTATTTGAAGGATGGCCAAGAATGGCAATATTTCCCTCCTTTCGACCATGAGAAAGAAATGCAGCCATTTTTTAGCTTCTTTTTTTACATCTACATCTATAGTAGTTAGTATCGTAAGCCAAGAAACGCATGAAATATAAACTGATTCTTAAAAGACTTACTATTTTTTCCCTACCAACTCAAAGTAATTTGCGGTGAACCCCCACCCCCTGCACTATCCCCGCCTCAATGTAATCAACGTAAACAAGGGCCCTCAAAAAGTGGTCTCGTCACTGGAAGTATTTGGATCACACAGTTGAGATGGTTTGCCACTCCTGATGCCATGATCTGGAAGCCACTGGTACATACCTGTTCACTAGTTAGACAGTGGTCCATATCTGCCATAACAACGCTTGGTGTTTTCTGGTCTTCATAAACTCGTCGACGTATTTCCATGGCATCTACATCATTCCAGTTTTAACACTCGAAAGGCACTTAGATTCATCCATTATAAAAAAAACTGCCGTGATTATTGTCTTTTGTCGAATTGAAAATGATAATGGATTTTTTGTTGTTGTTTTTTTTTTTGTAGTTCATCTTCTTCTTCTTTTTTGTTAATATAGTATTGTATAATTATAGTTGATGGTGTTGTTGTTGTTGCTGTTGATGTTGTTTTCGTCGTTTACGATTTTGAGCCGGAGATGTCAATTTCATTGTTGAATTGTGAGTGTGGCACAGACTTCCGTTTGGTCATGATGAACCAGATAACCACAGAAGCGAGTGACCCGGCGACGACAATGGTTGCGATGGCGATACCGGCGATGGCCCCGGCTGATAGGCCACCTATATGAAGAAGAAGAAAAATAATTAAAAAAAAGCTTTCAATTTGGAAGAATGGATATAACATCTTGAACAACAAAAAAAGTCATGAAGTGTTTTGTGACTTGCATGCTTAATTGAATTAAAATTCAATTGAATCAAATTAAATTAACTTAACTGACCTGTATTGAAATGAGTTGAAATTAGATTAAATTGAAATGATTTGCACTGAATTGAAATGAGTTGATCTGAAATTGAATTGCATTGAATTGAATTTGAAATCGAAATTTATATTAGATTAAAAATTGAATTGAAATTGGAACTTTCTGTCCGTCTGTCCATCTGTCTTCCTATCTCTCCTATTCTTTCTTTTTAAATTTTCTTTAAATAGGGATATTGATTAATGCGACACTACATTGGCCACTGGTATACGAGATATATATATATATTTTTTTTTATACCTGAAGGGTTACCGGGAATATTAGTTGTAGACATCGAAAGTGTTGTAAGTGTGCTAGTAGCTGGCTGCCTAGTTCCCTCTACATCAAAGAAAAAAAAAACATTGAAGCTCTATCACTTTATGCATAACAATGTATAAATGACAATATAGTGGAAAAAATAATGAAATGGTATAAATGGGCATGAGAATTAAAATCCTGTACTGTATATAACTCATTAACTTATTCATTTAATATACTGTTTATTTATTCATTTGATTATTCGTTCATATGTTATAGTCTCTCTATTCAGTGATTGATTCATTCATTTGTGGTAATTTCTTGACCCACTTCTGTGCCTGAGATTCTGATCATCATTACAGCATTGTTCATTACATTCCAATATCTCGATCCAAGTCATTCGTACTTTATGTTGACATTTGACTTATTTCTGCAAAAGATATGAAGAATTTCCATTTTATAATCCAGTTGAGGGAAACAGTTTGAAATTCGTAACTTTTTAAAATGTTAATGATTTTATTGATCTTTACTCCTTGACGTCCCAATTAGCACTTCAGTCGGAGCACTGTGGTATATTGATTTAAAAAAAACTCTTAGCTCTCGTACGAGAGGTTCTGGGTTCAATACTCCCTCTTAGCTTACATCCTCGGACAAGGTGTTCTGTCCACATTATTTTGTTATTTTTTGAGAAATATCATTATTGATAAATTAAACATGTTATTGATCTTTACTCTTTCATAGCTTACATCATTGGACAAGGTCTTTTGTCAACATTATTATGGCACGGTCCACCGAAGTTGAACGAATGAATGAATGAATGGTGGTTATTTTACCTGGCTGCTAAAAAAGCATAAATGCTTGTAAGTAAGCAACCAGACGGCCGACGGATATAGGTCCTCTCCGAGGGACCTGGTAATGAGGATTAATGCCTTACCAAAGGGCACTAGCGCATCGCCTTGGTTTCGAACCCAGGTCACCGGATTACAAGACCACTGCTCTACCGACTGAGCAATCGCGCCTCCCTGTAAATGGGTATTTATAAATGCTGGGGTAATAATTATTGCAATGCCCGCACGAAGCGCATTGACACTGATGTGACTGCACTGTAAGACCAAATGAGTTTTCCCCACATTATAAACCCCTGGTTCTCTTTTGTGCTTATCCTCATCTACTGAAATAAATGAACATCGGTCTGTGACACTTACCGGTCTTGGGTTGCGAGGGTGTTACAGGAACTGAAATAGAAAAATTTAAGACACGTTTTAGTTCCGTATACTTCACAAAATGTGCGCAGTCAAACATGGCATATAGTGTCAAAAGAAATGTATTATTATTGATCTTATTATCATCGTCATCATCATCACCGTTATTTTTGTTTACATTATCGTTAATATTATTATCATTACAATATTATTAATATTGTTATCATCTTCACCATCATCATCCCCCTCATCATTATTTGTGTTAATATTATCATTATCATCATCAGTTTTATTACCACTTCTATTATTGTTAACATCATTAATATTAATACATTTATTAATACCCACGTTTCGTTTTCTTGCACCCATATTTCATAACGACATCGCACTGCGACGTCGCCCAATGTCCAACGATGTCACTTTGCATGACGACACATTCAGTGCTCTGGCCATCGTGTGGTTCTCCCGTACCCCAATTTACATAATTCACTGGTTCACCATCCAAGTACTCGAAACCTCCTGTGTAATATAAAAAAATATATTAAGGCACTACAATCATGCAGGGACTGCACTTGTGTCCTTATATGCAAAGCATTTCATCTACTTTGCTTCTCTCCATTCAGGGGGCGTTTCACAAAACTTGTCATCAGTGACAAATGACAGTTTTTGTTACAAGTTACTGAAATACTTGCTTCTGATTTGTCACTGATTTTTGTCATTTGACATTGACAAATGGCTTTGTGAAACGCCCCCCTGTATCCCAACCCGGCACGAATGCCCTATGTCAAGACAACAATCCAGATTTGTCACTCTCCACCCATGTGTTAAATGGGTATCCTGGAGGAAGCAAAAGTCATTGTAGTTTACTCAGGATTGTTAGCGCCTGTACAATAATATTGACGCCTTATTGAGTGAAGAATGTGCATTATTTTATGCGGGTATAGGGCCTGAATCCGATGACCGGGGTAATCATAATTATATCTGTAAAGCATTCAGAGACACAGTACAGTATGTAGTTGTTTTAAGCGATACTGTATAAACCCAGAATATCTATGTTATACATTAAGTAACTTATACACACTAAGAAAAAATGGTGCAACTATGCACCTTTCTTAGCAGTCAGGTAAAATAACCACAACCATTATACTTATTATGATTATACCATTATTTTTATCATTATTACGAAGCTAAATTAGGAAGATGGAGTTTGTTGAGGTTTCCTTTCTAATACGATAAGCATTTCTTCGAAAATCGGATCGCAAGACGACCGTGTATTGTGCGATTGGCTTTAAATGCTTGTGTATAGGTTTGTGCAGTAAGTGCAGCAGGCATAATGCATTTTTTCTTGGACTTTAATCTTTCAAGTCATTACTCCATTTTCAGGCTATTTTATTGTGTACTTAACACCATTTACATATTACTAATGGCCACTTGACCACAGTTCTATTGAGATTGAAATCAATTACTTCCCCCACTATACACTCTTAGGGTGCAAAAAAGGGTGCAAAATAAGAGTTTGCACCCTTTACATAAAAATGAACCCTATTTAAGAAAAAGGGGTTAAAAAAAGGGTACAATATAAGATTTTGCACCCTTCCCACAAAAATGAACCCTTTCGACCAAAAAGGGTGCAAAATAAAAGTTTGCATAGGCCTATTGCATGCATTTTCATGACGTGTTCTCATACAAATACATTTATCATGATTTGTTAAGCAAATTATGACAATGCACTTCAATCTTGTGATTTGAACTTTCCTTCGGCAATCATTGAACAAATAGATAATTTTGTCTAATCATGTTACAATTACATTCACGTTTTAGCAATAGATATATTGATTGTACGATTACTAACCAAGAAACAACATGTATGTTTAATATGTATTTGTGTACGAGCAAAATTCACGAGTATTCATCAACTATGGCAGAATGATTGCACCTGTTAAAGGGTGCAGGACTGAACCCATAAATGTGCTGCTATTGCATCGGTTTGTACCCGTAAGGGAGCAGGATTGAACCATTAAGGGTACCCTTCTTAAATAGTGCAGGATTTAACCCCTAAAGGTGCTGCTATTGTTGCATCAATTTGCACCCCTAAAGGTGCAGGATTGAACCATAAAGGGTACTAACATGCACACTGAACGGTTCAATCTGGCACCCTTTTAAAGGGTGCAGGATTGCACCTTTAAAAAGGGTGCGGGACTTAACCCCTAAAGCATAAATGCTTGTTAGCAAGCAACCAGATGGCCGACAGCTTTAGGTCCTCTTCGAGGGACCTGGTAATGAGAATTAATGCCTTACCAAAGGGTACTAGCGCATCGACTTGGTTTTGAACCCGGGTCACCGGATTACGAGACCATGCACCGCTCCACCGACTGAGCTATCGAGCCTCCTCAAGAATACCAATAATCAGAATTGTAGAGCATTGCACTCTTCTAGTCAGAATAAAATCCGAATCGGCTTCAAATCGTAGACAATCGCACAAGACTCGTCTGACGTCACTATGATTCTGAGCCGATTTAACTTTTCCTCCTCAAAGGAAGCATGAAATCCCGCCCTTGAAATTTAGATCCTCATAATCATGTGATTTATCAGATCAATAACATAATTATACACGTTTGAACGTTCGTATCAAATGCTATTTCAAATTCTTCCAAAATCGCATCGTAGTATGTGTTGTTGGATTAGGGCAATCAGCTCATATGCCAGTTATTCATTGCAATCACTGTGTGCGTTGTTCATGCATTTTCTTTTGTAGCATGTAATGGCGCGTAATTGAAGACCGCGTCAGTTGATGACGTATTGCTTCGTCAGCTTCATGGTGCCTCTTGTGCATCGGGCATTAATTTATATTAAAAAATCGTATTCTCAAAGTTGGAAAATCCAACTGATTCCAATTGCCAGAGTAGTCATTATTTTTTACTGCGCTATTACCTGAGCTATTAATCTATCTGATGAAGGCAAACTATTCGTCCATAAGCTAGTCATTAACGCAGTGTGGGTACTGTTCGATCTGCATCCACTACAACGTCTCCCTCTAATGTAGTGTCAAAGGCCGCTATCTTACGTCAGGGATAATTATGCAATAGGCAAAGTATAATAGAATAATAACAAACACTATATCTGTAAATTTTAAACAAAAGTGATATAATTCTCGGTCTATTAACCTTCGTTATTTTTCGTGACTCCTAACCATAAATCACCCTCTGCCTCTACATGGGGCCCCGTCCAATCACCGGTAGCACTTCTCTTGCTCAACTGCCGGAGAATAAAATCGTTTTCGTCGTCGCTGTGCACCGTCAGAAGCGTTGCCTGTTTTGTGTCGCAGTCGTCGCTAGCACCGTACCATGTTCGCGTCACTTCGTCGATGTGCGTCACAAATAGATAACAATGCGAACCGTACTCTATCCACCCGTTTTCACAGTAACCATCCGATGTGGGGCCCGGTACTGGGATCGACGCTATGGAATAAGAGTTCGAAACAAAATGGTTACTCTAAGAAATATTAAGATGACAACAATAATAATATATGATAATAATGATAATGATAATAATACTACTACTACATGTTTGTACTAACTATTACTAATAATAATGATAGTACTAGTAATACAAACAAATATGAATAATAATGATGATGACGATATTAATCAGAAGAATAGTGATACTGCTACTAATGATAATAATAATTACGATAAAAATAATCAAAAATGATTTCTTCAATCAAAAATAAATAAATCAGGCGAAATTCTTTGAAATATCGAGGATTTTCGATACTTGCAACATTTAAAAGCTATTACTCTTGATATTCTTTTCTGAAGAAAGTATTGACATTTCAATGTACAAGATATCATACTAGCATGATATGGGTAACAT